>SOZL01001765.1:0-29220 GCA_009733165.1 Naja naja | reverse complement strand
CCACCATCCACTCTTCATCCTAGGCACGCAGGGAGGAACGGAGAAGGGAACAATGTGTCTTACGGAGAGGAAAGGGCCCTGATCCCTTTCATTAGTTGCAGCTGGGAGAACAGGATATAAGTGGGCCATTTTAAATAGTTCTTTGCCGGAAGCAAAGCGTGCTTTATCTTGGTCGAGGCTTATCTGGGTTTTGCATCTTCCCAACTGTGATTCCTATGTTATCTTGTGGAAGTCTGCAATTTATCATCCTGGCCTGCCATGTTAATGACTCCAGTGTGGTTTGTGCTGGGTTTTTTTTTATTTCTAATTATTTTTACTTTTTTTAAAAATTATTCGCATTTATATGCCGCCCTTCTCCGGAGACTCAGGGTGGCTTACAATCTTTGGAGCACAACCCAATGTGCTGCAGCAATACCTTCATTCTACTGTATATGCCTGCTTATTACTAGGGCTTTTTGCCCCCCACCCCCAAGTGGCATTTTTACAAAGTCAGCTTATTGCCCCCAACAATCTTGGGTCCTCAATTTACCTACCCCGGAGGATGGAAGGCTGAGTCAACCTTGAGCCTGGTGGGATCAAGCCTGCACTAATTGCAGGCAGCTGGAGCTAAGTGCTAGGTGTTTAACAGCCTGCACCACCAAGGCACTTTTGGTTCGGACTGCACTTACTTTCTTCATAGACTGTTTTTTGGAAGAGTTTGACATCAAGTCGAGGATCATTGGACATTGAGGCCCAAGTTGCAGGTATTAAAGGGAATTTATCCTACTTTTGTGACTGTGTTATTTTTGTGTCACGCTCCGGATCATCACAATTAATTTATATCCCACTTTTATTATTCTTACCAATAACTCAGAACACAATAGAATAACAGAGTTGGAAGAGAAATTGGAGATCTTCTAGTCCAACCCCCTACTCAACTCAAGGTAGCAAACAATACTTAACACTCACAAATGATACATATCCCAGGATAATGATGGGAAATCAAATTTGGGTCAGTCCCTGGGACCAGAGATGTACTCTTCCAAGTTTCGACTCATGTTGGAGCCCATCTTCAGGGAACTTCTCTAGCAGCCAAGGGCTTGGCAGCACAAGGAAACGACAGCCAATCGCCACCCCTCAACACACCAATCAGCCAATAGGAACCAACCACCCTGAACCAAATCAGTGATGCCCTCTCCCTGATGACCCAGTGTTTGGATGCAGTACGGATTTGGATGAGCGGGAACATGCTTCACTCAACCCGCCAACACTGAGTGGCTGTGCATACCGGCATCTCGGCCCAGTCAGGAATATCCATCTTTGGCCATAGGGGGAGCGGTGTTGCCCCCTGTGGATAGGGCGCAGAATCTGGGGGTCCTCCTGGATGTATGGCCTCGCTGGAGGAGCAGGTGGGGCCATCGCCAGGGGGCCTTTGCCCAGCTCTCGCTTTGTTCGCCAACTACACCCATTTCTGGACCGGGATGCCCTGCGCACAGTCACTCATGCCCTTGTTACCTCTAGACTCGACTACTGCAATGCTCTCACTTAGGACTGCCCTTGCATACCATCGGAGACTGCAGCTGGTGCAGAATGCGGCGCACTGGGTGGTGATGGGAGTCTCCCGATTCTCCCATGTTACCCCCTCCCGCGCTGCCTGCATTGGCTGCCTGCACCGGTGAGATTCAAGGTTTTAGTTTTAACATACAAAGTCCTTCATGACATGGGTCCTCAATATTTAAGGGAGCGACTCCTGCCGACATCGTAATGCACATAGGCAAGGACTCCTTGTCCCGGGCCGGGCCGCCAATGCCGGCTGGCGGTCCCCCGACGACGAGCCTACTCTGTTGCAGCCCCTGACCTCTGGAACCAACTCCCCTGGGGTCTCTGGCCCCTGACCTCCCCACCTTCCTCCGCCATGATTTTAAGACCTGGTTGTTTGACCAATCCGGGCTGTGACCCTTCCTGGGGGCGGTGGTTTTATATTGTTAAGTATTTTAAATTTGTCTGTTTGGGCTTGTGAATTTGGGTTTAATCTTCTTTTAATTATTTATTGTTGTTGTTTTTAGCTGTGAGCCACCCCGAGTCTTCAGAGATGGGGCGGCATACAAGTCCCAAAAATAAATAAATAAATAAATAGGAAGGCACCACATAATTACAACTTACAGAACAGCCCAAAGCACATACTCCAGTGGACAGGAGTTCCCTGGAGATGGGCCGAAAGCTCAGAAGAGTAAGTCCCGGTGACCGATTCAAATTCGATCTCGCATACTTGACCCTCCTTCTTTCTCCAGTTTTCCCCACAAAAAGTAACCATGGTGAGTTGGGCTGAGAGATAGTGACTTACAAGGTCTCCTTCGCATCTCAATTAAATCAGAGCCAGTTTAGTGTTTCAAGCACCTGGCTAGAAAGTGGGAGTTCTAGTCCCATGTTATCCACGAAAGCAGCTGGCTTTCATGGGTAATGTGGAACTAGAACTCACGTCTCCCACTTTCTAGCCTGGTGCTTGAAACACTAACTTAATTGAGATGTCCAAGTGAGAGAGGGAGTTATGGTAAAAGCAATACAACCAATAGAAGGGAATATCTGTAGCTCAGGATTGAACTGTGGGGTCCTTGGTGCTCTTTGGGAGCGATGGATGATGTTACCTCGTTGGGTAATGAAACACCTGCAAGAAAACAAGCTCAGGGAACAGCAAGGACCTCACAATGTTACACTTTTCATCAAATGGAAGTCCTACTTCTTTTGTTGTTGCATTGTGGCATTGGATGCATGTATAAAAAAAAAAGGTGGAACTCCCATTTCAGGCTGATTTGGTTCAGATTGATGAAAGTACTGAATCTCACAGATGCCTCTCCCAGCACTGCAGTCTTGAGTGGGAACTCCAGTCTAGTGGCTTCTCTTGTGATTGAATTGAAGCTTGGGAAGCTAGAATGGCCCTAGAAAAAGTTTGAATGAATAACAGACTCTTCACAAACACAAACTGTTTCCCTTCTTACAAATAAGAAGGTCGCTCATACTACCCTGGAGGATGCTGGTGGTAAACTCAACTTATTTTTCATCAAATAGAGCAGGGGTGTCAAATTCGTGGCCTGTGGGCTAGATATGTCACGTGCTGGCCACCCCCATTTTAGTGAAGAGGGGAGTTGTGATACGCCACAAGATGATAACATGTCATCGAAGTTTGATAACCCTGAAATAGAGTAAGAACAATTTAAAACGCTAGGATGAATTTTGAGCAGATTAAGTTTGATACCGGCGGATATTATTACCTCAGGATTCATTTGTGAGATCCTTGGTGCTCTCTGAGCTTGCTTGTTTTTTGCAGATGTTTCATTACCCTAACTTTGTAACATCATCTCTGCTTATTAGGTACAACTGTTAGCTAAACCACTCTGGGATAAGCCTGCTTCTTTAATGGGAACCATATTTTAAGGCAGGGGTTGTCCAATCTTGTGGACGGTGGACTTCAACTCCCTGTGTACTTCAATTCCCAGAATTCTCCAGCCAGCCACACTGGCTTTGGAATTCTGGGAGCTGAAGTCCACAAGTTTTAACGTTGCCATGTGTTACGTATTGAATTTTGAATATATATAGTTGTGTTCAGGGGTGGGATTCAAATTTTTAACAACCGTTCTGTGGGCGTGACTTGGTGGTCATGTGACTGGGTGGACGTGGCTTGGTGGTCATGTTATTGGATGGATGTGGCCAACTCAATATCACTCACATCGAGGCACCCATCTCCTCGCCTGGCCCCTCATGACTGTGGGGATGCTGCAACAGTCATATGTGTGAAAAATGGTCATAAGTCACTTTTTTCAGTGCCATTGTAACTTTGAATGGTCACTCTACACAAGCAAAGTATCAGCAAAAGAGGGAAAGAAAACTCCAGAGAAGTTCCAGAGACAAGAAGTCTAGTCCTGCCCAAGAATGTAATAAGGGTTAATGGAGAGGCAGTTTCTTAAGCAACACCAGAATGTTTCCTTCCTGCCTTCCTTACAGGATTAGGCCAGTAATTTCTTCTAACAACTGGTTCTCTGTACTGCTTAGAATGTTAACAACCGGTTCTAGT
Source organism: Naja naja (assembly GCA_009733165.1). Taxonomy (NCBI): domain Eukaryota; kingdom Metazoa; phylum Chordata; class Lepidosauria; order Squamata; family Elapidae; genus Naja; species Naja naja. The sequence goes on along the minus strand of SOZL01001765.1, from coordinate 25,172 downwards.
GAATAGGTGCGAACTAGTAGAATCCCACCCCTGGTTGTGTTAGCCCGCTAAAGTGAAACTAACCTTTAGATAACCCTAACTGTTGTTAACTACAACTATTGGAGGGAAACTTAGAACATTCATATTTGGGTGGGCTTTTTCAAGTACTATGACTGGTTAAGGCCCTATGGGCCTAGAGCCGTGATGGCAAACCTATGGCACATGTACCACAGGTGGTAAGCACAGCCATTTGATGGTGGGCACGTGAGCCCCAGCAAACTTCCCTCACTGGCATGTGGCGCCTGCCAGCTGATTTTGCCCATTTGAGGCCTTTTTTGGCCTCCCAGAGGCTCAAAGGAAGCCTCTGCAGCATTTGGAGGCTAAAAACCAGGCCCGTTTTGTCACTTCCTGTATTTCGGAAATACGAGAAGTGATGAAATGAGCCCAATTTTCGCCTCCAAAGGCTCAGAGGATTCCTCAAGCCTCTGGGAGGCTGAAAAAGACCTCAAATGGACCAAAAATCAGCTGCCAGGAGCGCGCAGGCATAGTGCAGGTAAGGTGGTGGTGGTGGGGATCACACACACATGCACAGGGGGTTTGCAGGGGCTGCGCGCATTTCGCACAGGAGCCCAAAAGGTTAGCTGCCACTGGCCTAGAGCATAAATTACAGGCATATTTGCCTGCTGTTCCTCAGTTCCAGTTTGAATCAATAAATGCTGTTGTGGCTATGCTGGCTTGGTTCTTGCCTACTGAAGCCCAATACACAATACCAAGGTTGAATTTTGAATATATACTCCTGCTTTAATGGGAGCCAACTTTCACCTGCCCTTTTGCTTGGAAGAAAGCAGGCTTGTGTAGAGAAACAGCACAAACCTTCTTCACCAAACCCCAGTAATTTTGAAAGTATTCTTTCCAGGGATCCTTGGGCAGAGAAACGAGGGGACAAATATATGTTTACTTTTTAATCTCTTGAAGCTATCTTTTCAGGTCAGGAAAAATCTCTCCTAAAGTCCTCCTTGCTTTTTCTCAGGGTTTACCGCTCCTGCTGGATGCTGAAATGTTGCCATGTTCTGGGCACAGTGATAGCCCTCTCTTGGGCTTCTGCCAACACTCCTAACCTGAATTATCAGAAACTTGACAAGCTGTGTCAAAGCCATCTGCTGAATGCCTTTGAGATGACAGGTGGTCGATATCCTCCACTCTCAGGGGTCATCACAGGTGACAGAAGCCAAAGCAATAAAACAGTTTCGGCTGCCTCCACTAACTTAAATTCTTCCCCGTCACAATATTTTTCTCCATTTCCTGTCTCCTTTTTATTTCTCCAACTCCCTGCCTCCTGCTGAATTGCCAACCAGTTCAATTTCACACAGATCGAAACTTCAGATGGGTTTCTGAGGACACGTCAGAATTGAACCGTCTCCCTTCTTTAGCCCCAAATTAATAAACCAAAAAGAAAAATTGGGAAGAAAAAAAAAGGGGGGGCAATGTTCCTAGATATTGAAAATTTTGTCCCCATTTATCTGTATTTACTCCCTTTGTTCTTGTTTATGTTCATACTTATACTTGTTATCTTGTATATGTTTGACAAATAAATAAATGTAAATGTATATGTATATAGAAAATAGTTTGGAATGGAGTTATAATCAGCCAGCACTGGAAGCTCTGTGACATGAAACCATCTACAAGAGAAGCTATCCTGGCATCCAATTTTGAAGATTCTACCCCCCCGAACTCCAAGGAAGGTTATGTACCAACTCTTGAGTAAATTAAATAGGGTTAAAATAATAACTAAAAATAATTCCAGCAAGCCAGGTGGGATTCAAATTTTAACAACCAGTTCTGTGGGCATGGCTTAGGTGGTGGGCGTGGCTTGGTGGTCATGTGACTGGGTGGACATGGCTTGGTGGCAATGTTATTGGTTGGGTGTGGCCAACTCAATATCACTCACATCGAGGCACGCATCTCCTTGCCTGGCCTCTCATGACTGTGGGGATGCTGCAACAGTCGTAAGTGTGAAAAATGGTCATAAGTCACTTTTTTCAGTGCCATTGTAACTTTAAATGGTCACTCCACACAAGCAAAGTACCAGCAAAGGAGGGGAAAATAACTCCAGAGAAGTTCCAGAGAAAAGGAAGTCTAGTCCTGCCAAGAATGTAATAAGGGTTAACGGAGAGGCAGTTTCTTAAGCAACACCAGAATGTTTCCTTCCTGCCTTCCTTACAGGATTAGGCCAGTAATTTCTTCTAACAACCAGTTCTCCGAACTCCTTAGAATGTTAACAACCAGTTCTAGCGAATAGGTGTGAACTGGTAGAATCCTACCCCTGAGCAAGGGGTTGATCTAAACTAGGCCTGTGCACACAGTCTGAAGCCTGAAGGCCATACACCAGTGGCAAAATCATTACAGACAGTCCTTGACTTACAACCATTTGTTGAGCAACAGAGGGAACTTTGGTGCTTTTTGAGTTTGGTTGTTTTCTTGCAGACATTTCATTACCCACAGTGGTGGGATTCAATTTTTTTTACTACTGGTTCTGTGGGTGTGGCTTGATGGGTGTGGCTTGGTAGACATGGCAGGGGAAGGATACTTTAAAATCTCCATTCCCTCCCCACCCCACTAACCTGCTTTCCAGCTCTGTTCTCCTGTGCAGGGCAACAAAAGAAGACCCAGCTGATCAGCTGGGACTCAGGAGGCAGAGAATAGATGGGGGTGGGGCCAGTCAGAGGTGGTATTTGTCGGTTCTCCGAACTGCTCAAAATTTCTGCTACCGGTTCTCCAGAACTGATCAGAACCTGCTGAATACCACCTCTGATTACCCAAACTACCACCTCTGATTACCTGGAACTGATGATGTTACCTAGTTTGGGTAATGGAATGTCTGCAAGTTCAGAGATCACCAAGGACCTCTCATTTCAACCCTGAGCTACAAATATTCTCCTTGTTTAGGGTCTGTTGAAATAGCACTGAAAAAGGTGACTTACATCCAATCCTCACACCTATGATCGTTGCAGCTTCCCCATGGTCACATGATCATGAAGGAAGCTGCATTAACTTAACAACTGCATGATTCACCTAACAACTGATTTGCTTAACAACTGTACAAAGCTAGCATCCACCCCTCTCCTAGAAATATTTTGGTAAATATTTGGTAAATATTCGAGCACACAGACAGGGGCTTCTCCGGGTGCTGTCGGCAAGTCAATGCCGGCTAGCAGCGCCTCGGGGACGGGCCTATTCTGTGGCGGTTCCTGCCCTATGGAATCAACTACCCCTGGGGCTCCGCCTGGCCCCTGACCTTTGGACCTTCCACCACGACCTGAAAACCTGGCTATTCGAACAGGCCGGGCCGGGCTGATCTCAAGGGGGAGGGTTAAATTTTAAATGGCATACTGGGGTTTTAACTTAAATTAGACTTGCGACTATTTAATATTGTTTTAAATTAATTTGTTGTTATGTTTTGGTTTTAATTGTGAGCCTCCCTGAGTCTTTGGAGATGGGGCGGCATACAAGTCTAAATAAATTTTTAATAATTTTTAAATTTTTATATATATATATATATATATATATATATATATATATATATATATATATGTAGGTCTTGGTGTATTCGGGTCTTGTCCCGTGTAAGATTGAGAATACCTTGGCAACGTTTCGAGAAATCTCATCCGTCATCTTCAGGCTGGTGTCTTCAGCTTCGTTCTCCTGGGAGAAGTGTGTGATCGTGGCTGTTTTCCCTTTTAAACTCTAGAGTTGGCTGTGTTGTTACTTCTTGATTGGTTTGTGGAGTTGATGTATGCAGATTGGATGGCTTTTTCCTGAGACCCTGTGTGGCTGAGGTGCTGGCTGTGTGTCTCTCAGCCTTTTGTGTTGTAACGACCTGGGTAATGGCTGTGTGATGACCTTCTGAGTTCTATTGTTGTGATGTCCTGGGTGTGGTGCTGTAATCTCCTGGGTCGTTGTCTGTGCTGCAACCTCCTGATGTTTTGTGTTGTGATCTCCTGAGTTCTGTGATGTAGTATCCTGGGTGGAAGGCTGTGATGTAGCATTCTGGGCCTTGGTTTGGCTCCGAGTTTGAGGTCTGGCTATGTGTTTATAGCGTGTGTCAGTTTGCTTAGTTTGGGGGTTGGAGGGGGGTGTAGCAGCTGGTGTTGCAGCCATGGTCTGGTTTCTGGATGGTGGTTGCCTTTCATCTGTGGCGTGGGCTTGGGTTTGAGTCTGGTGAAGGAGATTGGTGGTGGCATCATGTGTTATTTTGGGTCGGTGTTGGTTTTGTGGCTGGGACTCGTTTGTTGATTAGGGCTAGTTTCCAGATGTCTGGTAGGCGGGAAGTATCATCCCGTTTATTCATGTTATGGGGGTGTTTCTCTATTTCGATGGCTTCCCTAATTATTCTCTTGTTGAAGTGTTCAGTATTGGAGATAAGTTTGGATCCCTCAAAATCAATTTCATGTCCTGTGGCTTTAAGGTGCTGGAAAAGGGAGGAAGTTTTTTCTTCTTTTCTGACTGCGTTCTTGTGTTCTGCGATGCGTGCATTTATTCTCCTGTTGGTTTGTCCAATGTATGTGGCTGGGCAAATTTTGCATGGTATTTTATAAACTCCTTGGTTTTCTAGCTGGATCTTGTCTTTGGGGTTTCTTAAGATGTTGGCTATTTTTTGGTCAGTGCCAAAGGCTGTCCTGATATTGTGTTTGTGGAGAATTTTGCTGATTTTATCTGTGGTGCCTTTGATGTAAGGGAGGAGGCGATGCCATTGTCCTGTTCTGTGTCTTGGTTTTTGTCTCCCTTAGGATTAGGTTGGTGATTGTGCTTCTTTGGAATCCATTGGACATTAATACGTTAGTGAGGGTGTGTAATTCTGTTCTCAAGTGGTCTTTGTCAGCTAGGCGTGCAACGTAGTGCAACGTTCTCCCAGGAAGCGAAGCTGAAGACACCAGCCTGAAGATGACGGATGAGATTTTTCGGCGTTGCAAGGTATTCTCAATCTTACGGGACAAGACCGAATACACCAAGACCTACATACCTTTACCCGTGAAAATCTACGAAAACAAATTATATATATATATATATATATATATATATATATATATATATATATATATATATATATATATATATATATATATATATATAAATATATTTAAAAAAGCCAGAATATTATATTTCCTTGGATGATAAAAAAGAAAAAGAAATATGTTTTAAAGACAGAAAGCAGCTCCCTGCCCCCAGCAGATATTTGGTGCCCATTAAGAAAGGCTGGGCCAGCCTATCTACAAGACAAAACACCTTCAGCTCCAGGACATAATAGGATTAACCCATCTTGCAGCAGAGCTCATCACATGGCACAATCTCCTAAGGACACTGCATCACCCTCCAGGCTTCAACCAAAGACAACCTACAGAACCAGCTATGACCCCTACAACAGCCAATAGAATACATGTTCTTGCACAGGAACAGGAAGCTCAAGTTCAAAGCCCAAGAGAAGGTATAAAAAAAACCCACTCTCAACTCCATGTGGCCAGCTGCCCAGGACCATCCATGTGGTTCTGCTTCATCATTAAACCATCTTTCCAATTAGCCTCCATGTTTCCAGTATCTTCCTCCCAGCTTGGAACTGAACCAGATGGATATTTCTCCCAACATAACCATAGGGTTAAAAAGACACACAATCAGGCAGGATTCACTTAACAGATCCTTGTTTAGCAATAGAAAATTCTGATCCCAATTGCGGTCTTATGTTGCTGACTATCTGTGGTGGTGCAAATGATCCACACTTGTTATTTTCATTAAAATTCTAAAAGTGGCTGCATTTACTGTATACAAAATTCTATCTTGTTTTTCACCTTTGAAGCCAAAATCCAGGAAAAATAGCATCCTCCCAGAACCAGACTTAAATTGTTTCAGGGATGTCATTGTGCTAGGAACATATCCCTGGTGGCTTTCTGAGAGATGAAAAAACTGGAGAGGAGCTATGCCTGGCCTCTGGCTGCAAAAACTTTGCTTGCCCATGCCTTAAATGCTCAGAGAAAGCACTGAGATAAAATAGGCCTTTGGATTTTCCATAAGATTTAGCAGAGGCACCAAGAAGAATCCATGCAAAAAATTTTTACCTTTGATTCTCTGGTTAGTGAAAAAGCACACGCCTCAGATCTCAGAGAGCTAATGTTAAAATTTAGGAGAGGGAGTTTTGACTATGTTTACAAAGACAAAATCTCTCCCTCTCTCTTTTTTAAAGGATACATGACATTACTTTCAAACCAAAGTGGCCTTACTCCAAAATGTAGTGGCCAAGATAAAGTGAGTCAACACCAGGAGAAAAACATGACCAGGTGAACTAATGTAGGACTACGTTAACAGAATCTTCCAAATCTAAACATATAAATATGATGAAACAACTATATACCGTGTTTCCCCGAAAATAAGACACTGTCTTATATTTTTTTGTCTCCCAAAAACACACTAGGTCTTATTTTGGGGGTAGGTCTTATATATTTATGGTGCCAAATAGTGGGTGTGAGTGTGTAGGGGGTGTTTCGCGGGTGCACGGTTGCTCCCTGAAAAGTCTTCCTGGAACTGGAGATTTACACTAGGTCTTATTTTCGGGGTAGGTCTTATATTAGGGCAGGTTTAGAAAATAGTGCTAGGTCTTACTTTCAGGGTAGGTCTTATTTTCAGGGAAACACGGTACATATTATTTTGCTCTGGTTTTTGGTTTCTTCTTTCTTATATGATTCTTTAACGGTTAAGGTTTCCTTTGTCCAGCCGTGTCCAACTCTAGGGGGGAGGTGCTCATCTCCCTTTCTTAGCCAAGGTAGCCAGCATTGTCCAAAGACACTTTTATGGCCATGGAGCCAGCCAGACCACACCAAAGAGCATAGAATGCTGTTACCTTCCCACCAAAGTGGTACCTCTTTATCTACTCACATTTGCATGCTTTCAAACTGCTAAGTTGGTAGAAATATGACCCTTCACCCTTTCCCAAACCATAGTTTTTTTCATTCCTATCCTTTTTTAAACCTACTCTATATGACATATAATATAGCCCTTGTTAATCTTTAAATCCAGTTATCTGTAGCCTTCCCATATTTTTAATTTTCCTTTTAATTCTCTCAATTCCTCCGTGAATTATTTTTCTTTCTGCTCCTGTCTCTCCCCTTTTTCATTCCTGTTATATCTGTCTTAAAAGCAGCACAGAGCAATCTTTTGAAAAAATGTTTGTGGCAAAACCCTTAAAGCTATTGGGCTGACACTCTGTATGGTTAAGGTCCTCTAAAGACCTTAACAACACACCTTTTTCCATTCCCTGGTGCCAAAAAAAACCAAAACAGAAGAAAACAAAATTGGACCTGCTGCAGGCATATTGATGCATCCCCAATATAGCCTAAGGGCAAATCTGTTTATCAACTCTTGAACTATTTCAGATCAAATCTTGTTCCTTTCAAATCTTGAATCAGAAATTTGAATTGAATTTTTCAGCTGGAGAAGACCTACACAGGGACTGTCTCCGTATGCAACATTCGGAAACACAGGTAACAGGTAGGTAGTAAAAGTAAAGTTTTCTGTGTCAGTCAGATCCAACATTAGGACATGGTGCTCATCTCGATTTCTTGGCTGATTGAGCCAGCATTGTCCAAAGACAATTTCCATGGTCATGTGGCCAGCATAGCTATATGCCAAAGGAGCACAGAATGCTTTTACCTTCCCACCTAAGTGGTACCTATTAATCTACTTGCATTTGCATGCTTTTGAACTGCTAGGTGAGCCGCGATGGTGCAATGGTTAGAATGCATTTACTCTAAGTTAACTCTGCCCTCTGCCAGCAGTTTGATCCTGACCAACTCAAGGTTGACTCAGTCTTCCATCCTTCCAAGATGGTTAAAATGAGGACTCAGATTGTTGGGGGCAATAGGCTGACTCTGTTAACTGCTTAGAGAGGGCTGTAAAGCACTATGAAGTGGTATATAAGTCTAAGTGCTATTGGTAGGTAGGCAGGAATCTGGGGCAAATAACGGTACCTCACACCCTGTTTGCAGAGCTCAGGTCTTGAACCCAGGCTCGGCATCTTTAACTGCCACACCATCACACTCCATGTAGTAAAAAGATACTTGTTATTTTAATAAACCAGAGCTTGCATAGAATTTAATGTGCGAGTGTGTAGCTTCTGTGTTGATCTCAAAAATAATACTAGAGAAATCTATGGGTCACTTTTTTTTGTTTTTGAATATATATAAATGTGGTGATAGGATGGTCCTGTTATCAACAGTACATTTTAAGGCGTAGAAATTCAGATTTGTACTGTTTTAAATCTGGTAAAAGAGGCTATAAATATTTCAATTTAAATTCCTTCTTGAAGTTATTCCATATATAAACAGTGCTCCCTTTTCAAACAAATTGAAGCATGAACTCGGTTAAGGAAGGTGATTTTCAGAGCATACTTAAAAAAAAGTCTGTAATTTTAAGTTTATGCCTCAAGGTTTTCTACTTTCAGCAAAGCTGGTTAGACTGAGAAATTTGATGGAAATTTAAAATCTGCATAAAGATTGCCTCTGTTTTTGCAAGTGCCCTTATGCTTGTGTTAATAAAGAGGGATGCACAGAGATTTAATGATGTAAAGCTACTGCTGTGTTCCGTCATTACTGCTTGGTTGTTACATAGACTCCAATAAAATTGTGGAAGATTAAAAACCCTAATAGGAGAAAAATAGCAGATTAGAAGATTAGAACAGATCATCCAAAAGGATCACTGATCAGGATCATCAGGGCTTAATTTAGAAAAACACAAAACCGTTGATTGGAAATGCGATATTGTGCTTCACACACCAACATTTCATCTCCTGATCACTTAAAATGGTTTTTAGGGTTTGTGCCAGACTTAGCTAATGTTCTTAAGCAGTGCACACTGGCAATTAGTTAGCCCACTTTAATATGCTAGTATCTTGACTGGCTCAAGGTTGACTCCGCTTTCCATCCTTTCCGAGGTGGTAAAATGAGGACCCAGATTGTTGAGGACAATGTGCTGACATTGTAAGCCATGTATAGAGGGCAGTAAACAGGGGTGGGATTCAGAGATGGTATTCAGCAGGTTCTGACCAGTTCTAGAGAACCGGTAATGGAAATTTTGAGTAGTTCAGAGAACTGGCAAATAACACCTCTGACTGGCCCCACCCCCATCTATTCTCTGCCTCCCGAGTCCCAGCTGATCGGCTGGGTCTTCTTTGGTTGCCCTGCACAGGAGAACAGAACTGGAAAGCAGGTTAGTGGGGCAGGAAGGCCATGGGGATTTTACAGTATCCTTCCCCTGCCACACCCACCAAGCCACTCCCACCAAGCCACACCACACTTACCAAGCCACGCCCACAGAACTGGTAGTAAAAAGTTTGGAATCCCACTACCGGTTTGGGCTGGTTCAGGTGAAACGATAGTTCCGGTGATCATTTGGCCCTGCCGACCTGCCCCTGCCCTTTTTCTGTGCTTTATACCCTTGTTTGGGAGCACAGCTGATTCGCACAACAGAGCAGTTTGCTGCGCATCAGCTGTTTTATTCACTGGGGCTGCAGCAGCAGGTAAGTATTATAGCTAAAAATTGTTTTTTCTAAATGCTGGGCGCGTGCGAGTACGTGAAGTGCATGATCACTGAACTGGTTGTTATACTGGTTGAATCACACCAATGGTAGTAAAGCATTGTGAAGCAGTATATAAGTCTAAGTACTATTGTTATTGATATTTTACGACCCTTTCTTGCCACAGTTGTTAAGTGAATCACTGCAGCTTGCAAATTAGTAACATGGTTATTAAATGAATCTGGCTTTCCCATTGACAAAAGTCGATCATCTGATTTTGGAACACTGCAATCATCTTAAATATGAATCAGTTGCCAACTGTCTGAATTTTGATCCTATGATGATGGGGACGCTGCAACGGTTGTAAGTTTGAAAAATGGTCATAAGTCACTTTTTTCAGGGATGTTGTATCTTTGAATGGTCACTATGTGAACATGATTTAATTGGGGTAACTGCCGGAATCCTGACACTTGGAGGTCTTCTAATCCAGCCCCCTGCTCAAGCAGGAGAACCTATACTATTTCAGATAAGTGACTGTCTAGACCAGGGACATCAAACTGGTGGCCTGCGGGATGGATGTGTCACATGCAGGTCCTGCCCACCCCAGCTTCACGAATGGGAAACACATCGCAAAACATCACGTGACACCCGTGGTCTAGATTCTTCTTAAAAACATTCAGAACATCAACATCAAAATGCCATAAAATTCAGCAACCTCATTTTTATTACCCCAGACTTCTAGGATTTCTGTTCCACCAAAATTACAGTAGGTAGCTCTCTTCCCCTTTTGATGTAGGATTCTCCCCAAAAGTGGTCATGGTAGGAAACAGAATGCAGGGACAAAAACTCAAACCCTGAAAGCCCAGGTTGTTGAAGCCTATCCATAAGCCCTGGAGAAATGTGTATTCCTGGTTTAGAAATAGTTTATTCACACATGCATGTGCACACAAAGGAGAAAAAGAAAAGAAAGCCAAGGTAATCACTAAGGTAGGTAAATTAAACCCTTCTAGCTGTCTTTGCCTAAAGCACATTGTGCTCGGCCTAAATTGTAATCATAGCCTGTCATAATCTGCTGCTTCCTTGTACCCTGGAATTTTGTTATGTCAGTGTGTGGGTGCTCATACAAACACACACACACACATACCACCACCACCAGAAGAATTATATACAGTAAAGCAAGGTCTCCATTAGTGCTATTAAATTGTCCTTTCAGCATAATTCATCATCTGGGACTGATTCCAAAACATAGGAGTTAATGACATTAATATAAACCATCCCAACGTGCCATGTATTTTGCTAGCTTTTATTCCCATGACTAAATGGCTTTTTAATGTACTTTTATTTGCCATGGTGGGACGAGGGAGTTTTTTTCTGCTTCAGTTGAGTACAAAGTTGCAGTTGCTCCGATTAATCCTCTCGAGTTCAAAGCAGAAGAATTATTATTTTTTTATTTTTGCTGGTAATATCATCCCAAACCAGAGGTGGTATTCAGCAGGTTCTGACCAGTTCTAGAGAACTGGTAGAGGAAATTTTGAGTTTTGAATTCAGGGAACTGGCAAATACCACCTCTGACTTTTACAGTATCCTTCCCCTGCCACACCTATCAAGCCACACCCACAAAACCAATAGTAAAAAAAATTGAATCCCACCACTGTCTCCCAAACCTATAGTAGGTATACAGGTAGTCCCTGATTTATGAGTACAAGTCAGCTCAAAAAGACATTTTGGGCTGACTTGATGTTGATGTTCTGAATGTTTTTAAGAAGAATCTAGACTACGGGTGCCACGTGATCTTTTGCGATGTGTTTCCCATTCGTGAAGCTGGGGTGGGCAGGACCTTCATGTGACACATCCATCCCACAGGCCACCATCGCTGAGTGATGGGCCATTTGCTGTAGGGCCATTTGTTATAAAAATGCAAGGTTATGGCATGAACTCAGAAGGAAGGGTGGAGATGTGTATTTGTAAGGCCGGCATAACGAAGATAAAGGAAGAGGGAGTGTGAACAGGTGGGGCCCCTTTCAATGTAGAAAACAAGAGCTGACCCTCAGGCAGATCATATAAGAGATATTGTAACTGGGGGTTGCTGCGGCACCGATCAGCTGTTCTAGGTGGTGGGGATTGCCGCCGCGGCTGCCTATCACCACCGCCCATTCACCACCAGCAGCAAATGTGGGGTGGTGAATGGGCCATGGCAGCAACGAACGGGCCGCGGCAGTCCCTGCTGCGTGGAACACCTGATTGGCGGTATTCTTGGAAGCCGATCCAACAGACAATCAGCTGCTCTGCAGCGAAGGCTCCAGTGTTACCCGGTGGCAGCAGTAGCTCAATTCAGTTGACCAGTGGTGGGCAAATGGAGTGGAGCCCTGAGCCACATACTGGGGCTGCAATAACATGCTGAAGCTGACCAGGTTGTTTGCTGTTTGCTGCAAGGATGCTAGACAGATGAATACTGGATGGATGCTGGGAGGCAGAGGCACATTTTTTTTCCCTTGCTTTCCTCTTCTAAAGTGAATTTGTGTCTTATAGTCCGAAAAATATGGTATATATTTACCTGTGTCAAAAAAAGTCAGAAATTCCTTTTCCCCCCCTATAGCTTGTTGCTGTGGCTTGCACTCCCAAATTTTGTTTTGGGTTTGTTTTTGTTTTTTTTTTCCTTATCCCTTTTTTCTTAACCAATTAACTTTGGGTTGGTTTTTTTTTTTTGCATTTTCTATTTTTTTAACTTTAATAAAGTTTTGATCAGAAGGAAATCATAGAGGGATGAGAAAACTGAGCGTGTACAAAGCCGTGTTTGAACAACTGCTGAGAAAAGGCAAAATGTAAAGCTAACCCTCCTCCTATTTCTTGATATCTCCTGCCCTCCCAATGAGGAATGAATTATTATTACTTTTTCAGACAGGCAGATTAGAAGGCTTCAGAACTCAAATTCTCCTTTGTGGGGACTATTGGAAAGAAAAAAAAGAGAGAGAATAGAACATGTTTCTTTTAAGTCATAACTTATGTTAGGATATTAAACCCCACATGAAGCGAATTTAATACACGTGGGGCTTAACATCCTCAGTTTCAGAAGCAATTCTGCAAAAGAGGAAAAGGCAGCTGGCAAAAAGAAGAAAGGGGGAACACCGGGAAGGGTGGGGAGGACACTTTTAATTTAAATAGAATAACAACTCTGAGTCTTAAGGAGCTACAGCAAAGTTCAATAAGGATTGCCCGAGGCTAGAAGCTGGTTCTCTGGATTGAATACCACCTTAGGGAAGAAAGAGGTGGAAAGAAATAGGGGGAAGCTCAGAAGGAGAGTTGAGAATACATCCTCCTGCCCTCCCCGCCAAAAAGCAGAACAGATAGATTTTATATAATAGTGAGCAGAGAGGATTTTTATTGCAAAGGGTTAGCAAATGGAACTGTTGCTGTTGCTATTTCAAATGCTTGTTAAGTGAACTTTGCTCCGTCTTATGGCCTTTCTTGCCACCTCTGTTAAGTGAATCACTGCAGTGGTTAAGTGAGTAACATGGTTGCTAAGTGAATCTGGCTTCCCCATTGGCCACCCAGGCCATTCCCCCCGAGGGTAAGCACAATCCTGATGCGGCCTTCAATGAAATCAAGTTTGACACCCCTGACTTACATTATTAGTCAGCAAGCAATAAAGGGCCACATCATAAATTGGAGCCAGCTTTAGGAAAAGATATGAAAGCCAACTTGTCATGCCCCTGTCAGAGTCTGAATCCGAGGAGGAAGATGAACAGCTGACAGGGAGTGGGAGTGTGGCTCCATTGGCTGTGGAGGAGGCTGGGGAAGGGCAAAGTCCATCTGGGCAGAGCAGGGAAGAGGGAACAAGGAACAAGAACAAGAAAGGAAGGAAGAGAGGAAGGCCCAGGCCCTCACCTCTTCATCCTAGAGCACGCAGGGAAGAACGGAGAAGAGAACGTGGGTTGCATGGCCTATGGGGGAGGAAAGGGCCCTGATTCCCTTCATTAGCCACTGGTTCACATTTACAACTGGTGGTCGTGTTTATGCCCTTCCGAGTTGGCTTCCAACAAGCCAAGTCAATTGGAGGAAATTGAATGTATTTAACGATCGCATGATTGGCTTAACAATTGTGGTAAAAGGGGTTGTAAAATCAGATCTGGTCACATGATAGCTCGTGTCAAGGTTCCAAATGATACACCCATAGCAAACAAAACTCTGAGGCAATGAGTTTCCTCAAAGAATGAATTTATTGGATACATCATTTGGGCACAGACCGGTGAAAACCGACTCTAAAAGTCCCAGCAGTTTTCACCTAATTAAAAGTCTTTCCCCGTCCCAAACAATCAGTCATGTGGTCCAATCAAGGTGCTATCTGGTTGCTTGGAAACTTCACTCCTCTCTTCAGCCACCTGTGGGAATGTCCTTGGTTTTCAGGGGAAACTATTTTGTTTTGGCTACAAAACCCCAATTGTCTCTATTCAGATAACAGATAATCAGAGTTGGAAGGACCCTGTAGGTCATCTAGTCCAACCCCCCGCCCAAGCTGGAGATCCTACACACCATTTCTGACAAATGGCAGTCTAATCTCTACTTCAAAGCCTCCAGTGATGAAGCTCCCACAACTTCTGATCAGATGAACAGCTGATGTCAGGAGGGAAAAAAAGAAATACCTTAAGGGGCGAGCGTTAGGTAGGTTGGGTGAGCAAGCATTGGGTGGGCGGGGAGACCGAGCCAGTGGCGACCAGGCATGGCCAGCCAGAACTTACTATCGGTTCAACGATCCACGCCAAATCCTTGCTACCAGTTTGCCTGATCTGGTGCGAACCCGCTGAATACCACCACCGATTCACAGTCTCTTGGTTTCTAACCCAGACTGCTACACCAAGCTGGTTCTCTATCTGCAAGTTGCATGTTCTGAATTATAATCCCTTCTCATTAGCACTTCTAAATAATTCATGACAGATGTGCTGTTTGACTGAGTACTGGAACACAAAAGATATTCCTTTTTAGTTGCCTGTAGGATGCTCCGCAAGAGAAGATCTTATTTATATATACTATAAATAAGTAGTCTCTTTTTTGTTTTCTTTTAATGCTACCTTGAACAAAACACCACATTAATGACAGGAGGCTAAAGCCTTTGCTATTTGCCTACCTAATCCATGGCCTTTCTGACCTTAAATAAAGAAATTTAAATCTTTGTGGATGCACTTTAGCAGGGCTTTTAAAGAGGATTTTTAAAAAGAGAATAAAGAATCAACACTGATCTCTTTTTCTCTCTCTCTGTGCATATATGGACTGTATTAACACAACAAACTTAAGCGGATGACATAAAGAACCAGGAGTTGCAGATGCAAAACACATACGATGTGATACTCAAATTGTTGAGTGTTAAACCCTGGTAATTTTATGGTCTGTTAGGCAGACCCAACCTTTCTGATTAATCTACGGCTCCAGATGTCATGCAAAAACAAGAAAACAGTTGAAGTCAGTACCAGGTTAAGCATAAGAGGTGAATCTAACCAGCTTTGTTAGTCAATGTTCAAAATACTAATGGGCTCCGAGGTGTAAAATTGTGAATGGGATTTTATTTGTGTGAAAATGCATACACTGAATCCATATGTTGTGTGTATGGGGGGGGGGTTTATACCTCCCATCCATTAAACCAAGTGCATTGGAGGTTTGTTACCTTGTACAGGTAGTCCTCAACTTACAACAGTTCATTTAGTGACTGCTCAAAATTACAACGGCATGGAAAATGTGACTAATGACCGTTTTTCATAGTTACAACCTTGATCATGGGATCAAAATTCAGATGCTCCGCCACTGGTTCATGTTTATGATGGTTGCTGTGTCCCAAGGTCATGTGATCCCCTTCTGCGACCTTCCGACAAGCCAGTTCAATGCGGAAAAGCCAGATTTGCTTAACAACCAGGTTACTAAGTTACTAACTGCATGGATTCACTTAACTGTGGCAAGAAAGGTTGTAAAATGGGGTAAAACTCACTTACGATTCGCTTAATGATAGAAATTTTGGCCTCAATTGTGGTCATAAGTTGAGGACTACCTGTACAATCTCTCCAAAATGGGTTAATTCAGGAACCAGGCTATACATTCAGGTAGCCCTCAATTTGACAACCACAACTGAGCTCCAGAATGTGCAAACCACCTCATGCTATAAATCCTGCTGAGCTTTCCTCATGATTTTTTTCAGGCAGCCTCTTTGAGAGTGGAAGGGCTACTTGGAAGAGAAACTCCCACACACACCCCTTGCTTTGTAGGGCAAAATCAATCTGGCAGGCAGCCTTTTCATTTTCAAAGAGGCTGGTTGGAAAAGATCCATCCAAAATGGGGTCCCAAGAATTTTTTTTCAGTCGGACAAGAAGAACCAGACAGCATCCTTCAACAACAATTGCAACCTTCTTTCCAGGTTTCTTTGTTGACTGGCCTCCGGATTTTGTCCTTGCAATGAAAAAAAAAAACCATTGAAATATTGTGTAGCAATAGCACTTAAGATTTACAGACCGCTTTGCAGTATTTTACAGGTCTCTAAGCAGGATATAAGAGCAAGATTAGTTTGTTTATTTCAATTGCAATTTGATTGCAATTGAAATAAAAGTGTATTTGTATGTCAGGGCTCGCTGTTATTTTCCAGTTTTAAATTCTATTGTTGAAGAAATATCCATCTGGTTCAGTTCCAAGCTGGGAAAAAGACACTGGAAACATGGAGGCTGATTGGAAATATGGTTTGTTGGTGAAGCAGAACCACCAGGGTTTGTAGTTCTGGTGCAGCTGACAAAATGGAGTTGAGAGTGGGTGGCTTTTATACCCTCTTTGGGCTTTGGACTTGAACTTCCTGTTCCTGTGCATGAACATTTCTTCTATTGGCTGTTGTCAGATTCTATGGGGTCATGTAGGAGTTACATAGAGGTCATAACTGGCTCTATAGGCAAAAGAGGAAATGCAAATCCTAGATGTTTGTCTGAGCTAAGTTTGGATGAAGCTTGAACTGCTCTGAAAGGGTGCTAGGTAATTCCTATTGCAGCTTAATGGTGTAGGAAGTTGGCACCCAACTCTCCTAGAAAAATGAAGTATTCTGGTAGATATTTAAAAGGCAGAATATTTCTTCTAAAAAGAGTAGAACCCCAGAAGCAGAATCTCACCCCCACCTTTGTTAATGGGTGGGCCATTAAGGCCTGAGCCAGAATACTTTACATAAGAAAGGTCTCCAGGTAAAGCTATAGCATTGCCAAAAGCCCTTTTAAGGGCATAGATCATCCAGCGGGGTCAACCAAGCTTGGAACTCAGGACAGCCTACAGAGTTGCCCCTCATGGGAGTCTGACAACCAATTAGAAACAAGCTTCAATTCAAATCCCAACAAAGGTTATAAAACCCAGATACTCTCAGCACCTCAGCCCTTTTTCTTGATCTCCTTCAAGCATGTGATCATCTTTCTCTGGAGCTCCAGACCATGTGGTCCTGTTCACCATTAAACTTTCCAAGCAGCCTCCATGTTTCCAGTGTCTTTTCCCCACTTGGAACTGAACCCAGAAGGATATTTCTTTCAACAATTGGCGACCCAGATGGGACTCCAAGCTAACCTAACCAATGGACTAGGCCCAGGTAAGATTCCCTTGCCGGCAAACAGACCCATTGAGTCTGTGGGTGGGTTTTCCTGGACCTGGGCCAGTTGGAACAAAGGTTTTAAAGGGGTTTTGAGTGTTGAGCTCAAAGGCTGCTTGGAAAGAAGGTGAGTACCTCCAAATTCTAAATTTAAAGCACAGAAAAATGTGGGAAATGTGTGTATGCCTTTGTGTGTGTGTGAGAAAGAGATCTTTCTTCCTCTGTGTGTTCTACCAAGAGAGCTAGTATCAATTATATTACTGTTTATAACAATAATATTCATGCTGTTTGTTTAACCAACTATGTATTACTTATATCACAAACCATATATATATTTTTTCCCTGTTTGTCTGCTAGCCATTGATGAGTCCCAAGAAAAATTTTTTCCTAGTTTTATTGGTATTGCTTTGAATAAATATAGTAATCTTGGCAGGATATTCAATTTTATAGAAGTACTTTTTTCCATCAATGATAGTTGTAGATTTTTCCACTTAACCAAATTTGTTTCATTTGTTGGCCAATTTATAACTTTCTTTGACTATCTGTATACCTATTTTCGTTGTTAGTTCTTTTTCTATATCTGTAAACAATTATTTTGATTTTTTTAACCTTTCAGTCCTGCAACTTCACCATACTCTTCTATTTTCCTAATTAGTTTGAGTCCATTTTATTGTGGGTCTTCCAAGATAAAGAGCAAATCTTCTACAAATGCCTATAATTTATATTAACTCCCTTTTTATTTCCATAGCTTTAATTCTATCTCTTGTCTATATCTATATTTAGCAATTCTAATATCAATATGAATAGTACAGGAGATAGTGGGCATCCTTTTCTTGTGCCTTTTTATATTAAAATTCTCTGTCCTACTTCCATTTTCTATCACCTTTGCCATTTGTTTATGGCAAATTGCCTTTAAAGTTAGAATTATTGTCATGGTGTTTTAATCTATTTCAGGCAAAAAAAGCCATTTTGATCTGAATATATAAATTCATTTAGAAATTTTACTCTCTCTGCCATTATTGAAGCATATGTTTTATAGTCAGTGTTCAGTCAAGATATTAGCCTATAGTTTTATCTGCATTAAATCTGAATCTTTGGAATCAAAGTAATATTTGCTTTCATCCACGCAATTTGGTACCTTTGCATCAATCAATACTTCATTATGGACTTCTAACATTGATACTAAAGTATCTTGTAACCATTTGTAAAATTCTGCCTGCAGCCCAACTGGTCCTGGTGTTTTATTATTTGTTGTCTCTTGATCACTTCTGATAATTCCATCATTGATATTCATTCATTTAAACATAGTTTTACCTTTTCTGGTACTTTAGGTAATTCCGCTTTTTCCAAATATTGTTTAATTTTCTCTTCTGAAACTTTTCTTGCTCATAGCTTTTCATAACAATCTTGAATTATCATTTTTATTCTCATTTTGTAGTATAACGCCTTTCTCATCTTCTGGCTTATTTGCATTCTAATCCTGGCCATTTTTTTTAAAAATACCTTTTATTAAATATTTCCCAACAATACTGGTTTCACCTCTATCTTTTAACTCTAATGTCAGCCTGTCCATCTCCACGCAGTTCAAAATCTTCTTATCACTGTCCCCTCAGATGGTGGTATATTATCCTGTTTCAGTAATTGCATACACAATTCTGGGCACAGTTATTATATGTAAATGATATTTGTCTTAGCACAATCTCCCCAGATATAACTCTTTATTGGCCAAGCGTGATTTGACTTTACAAGGAAGTTGTCTGGTGCATATGCTCTCAGTCTACATAAAAGGAAAGATACATTCATTAAGAATCAGAATCATACATGTTAAACACTTAATGATAGTCATAGGGGTACAATAAGCAATCAAATTATACTAGGAAGCAGTGAATGTAAATCGTGAAGATACAAGCCACAAAGTTAGAACATACAGTCACAAGTGGAGGGAGGGTGATGTCCTTTTGTTGCTTTTTTTTTCCAATGCCTTTCTGTGCATCAGAAAAAAATTAAAAGCACCCATCGTTCCTGATCTGATCACCTTTATCTTTTGTCAAAACTCAATGTTTTAAAAAAAAAAAAAATGAGGATTTTAGTAGAAGTTGGCACCCAACTCTCCTAGAAAATGAAGTATCTGGTAGATATTTAAAAGGCAGAATATTTCTTCTAAAAAGAGTAGAACCCCAGAAGCAGAATCTCACCCCCACCTTTGTTAATGGTGGGCCATTAACCTGAGCCAGAATACTTTACATAAGAAAGGTCTCCAGGTAAAGCTATAATTGCCAAAAGCCCTTTTAAGGGCATAGATCATCAGAGGGGTCAACCAAGCTTGGAACTCAGGACAGCCTACAGAGTTGCCCCTCATGGGAGTCTGACAACCAATTAGAAACAAGCTTCAATTCAAATCCCAACAAAGGTTATAAAACCCAGATCTCAGCACCTCAGCCCTTTTTCTTGATCTCCTTCAAGCATGTGATCATCTTTCTCTGGAGCTCCAGACCATGTGGTCCTGTTCACCATTAAACTTTCCAAGCAGCCTCCATGTTTCCAGTGTCTTTTTCCCCACTTGGAACTGAACCCAGAAGGATATTTCTTTCAACAATGGCTTTGCCCTGTGTTGGAACTTGAGTGAGGGGCTGCTTCTAATCCTCCCATTCTGCCTTTGTTTCAAAATATCCTGTCTTGAATGGATTACCAAATCTGCATTTCTAAACGGTGGCCTCTTCAGTTTGGTTTCTGAATAGGCTGGCCCAATCTTTCTTAATCGGCACCAAAATATCTGCTGGAGCTATTCAGAAATACTGAGTCTGTTTCCTGCCTCTAAAAAAAAAAAAACCATGTTTCTCCATTTCTCATTTATGAGTCGGTTGCTAAGTGTCCGAATTTTGATCACGTGCCCATGGGGATGCTGCAATGCTCATAAGCGTGAAAAATGGTGATAAGTCACTTTTTAGGTACCATTATGACTGTAAATGGTCACTAAATAAGCAGTTGTAAGTCAAGGGCTAACAGTAATTGTTACAAAAATTCACTTTTTGGGGAGTCATATCCAACTTATCCTTCAGGAGCTGGAGCTCTTTTCTTGCACAAGAATGCAGGAAGAAAAATCCAGTCCGGCTGCAATCTGGGAGAAAGATACTGAAAATAAAATGGAGGTAGGATGCATGGAAAGAAGGTCTCTGTTTGTTTAGTTTTCCAGAAACTTCGGTGACAGCAGCATGTTTTTGGGGTGGCTGACCAATTGGCTAGGTGAGTGAGTGGATTTTTATAGGGTACTGAGGATTGCTCCAGGGGGGTTGTGCAATGTAGTGAGCTTTGAGTCTTTTGCTATTCTAATGGAAGTGGGTAAATCCTATTATATCCTAAAGGTCATGTCCTGTCCTTAGAATTTGGGTGGGGGTATGTAGATTTTTAGGAGTCTTTGTTTTTCCACTTTTTAAAATCCCATCAGCTACAGCCTTCTGTGGGAGCTTGTGGTTGAAGGTGTTTTGTTTATGAATAGATTGGCCCAGTCTTCCTGAATGGATACAAAATTTCCATTCCAAAATACCAGTCTCTTCTGCTTGAGGCTGTTCCACTATGGCAGGAAGACTGGGGCTGCTTTCTTCCTTTAAAAATATGTTTCTCCATTTCTCCCTTGGGGAAATATAATATTCTGTCTCTTTTAATATTCCAAAAATATTTCGTTCTCGGGTGGGAGAGGGGGTTCCCACAAGAAAAACAGCCAAAGAAGTAAGCTCAGATCAGAGAGGGCATGACCCAAAAGTACCCAATGATTTTATCACCTGAAAATAGATTTGAACTTGGCCAAGCCCGTAATGCTTTCTCCAAATGGGTGGATTTTTTTCCCCACCATAGAAAAACTACCAATAAAAGAGAATACTTGTAGCTCAGGGTTGAAATGATGATGATGCACAGATGATTACCTAGTTTGGGTAATGAAATGTCTGTAAGAAAGAAAAAGAAACTAAGCCAGAGAGCACCAATGAGAAACTACCAGATGGCAAACGAAGAATGTAATTAAAAAAAATAAAATAAAAGAGAAGGGTGAGATTTAAGAGGTTATGGATTTTACTCTGGGCAATCCCACTCTTTTTCCTATTTATGCATTCTACACATTTCGTAAGGGCTTCAGATCTCCAAAACCTGAAATGGGCATTTTTCCAACAACCCCTTTCATTCCATCGTGCCTATCCAAATGAACTGTTTTCCCTTCTCTTCTTTCTTCTTCTCTTCTCTTCTCTTCTCTTCTCTTCTCTTCTCTTCTCTTCTCTCTCTTCATCTTTCCAATCCAAATTAACTGTTTTTCTTTTCTGTTCTCTTCCCTTTCTCTCTCTTCTCTCCATCTTTCCTTCTCCCCGCCCAGTGTAGAAAGGGTTTACCACACTTCTAGCTTGCAAAGCAAAGGTTTAACATTTCATTTCAGTCTCTCTCTCCATCTGGGAGCATTTTGTGAAAGGGGGGAGAGAAAGAGAGTCAGGGAGAAGGAGAAACAGCACCCACGAGTATTTTCCCTCCTCTTCGCTATTTCCCCCACTACCATCCCAAAATTCAACTATCTGCAAGCAGAAAACTTCTACTACAATGTATTAAAATGCACACACGTGCATGCACGCACACAGAGGGACTGGCCCAGACACAAACACATACAGATGGATACCGGAGTGGGAGGGGGCCATGGGTGTGTGTGTGTGTTTTTGTGTGTGAAACTAAAAGACCCCCATCTTCCAAAGAAAAATAGCCTTAAACCGTTTGATGAACATAAACCGCAGCGAGCTTCGGTCACAACAAAATATCAGGTCCTTGCCCGGAGCTATGAAAATCTACTGCTGCTTTGGGGGAGTTTGCTACGCAACTGAATATTTATTCTGACTGCAATTTGTCTTTTGTGGGTTTGACGCGCTCCCTCTCTTTTTCCTCAGCCCCCCCCCCACTCTCATGTTTGTTTCTTAGGCTTCTGAGGAAATGGAGTGAACGGAGGTCCTTCCCCCGAAAAATGCATTCCTTGTTTCGGCAAGCAAAGCCGATCCCCTCAGCACTGCCACCGCTTGTCCACGGAGATCCGTTGGGGTCCGAGAACATGGCAGCTTTTCTCGCTGCCTCTCCCCTTCGCCTTGCACTGGTTGTAGTGTAAGTTAAAGCGGAGAAAATCCGGGCAAACTTCAGCCAGTTGGAGGAAAAGACAAGGCCCAGAAGACAACAGCCTTCCGCCTCTCTGTCCAGGTGGAGAATTGACTTACAACGGTTCATTTAGTGACCATTTGAAGTTAGAACGGCCATGGAAAAAAAGTGACTTGTGACCATTTTTCAGACTTACAACTGTTGAAGCATCTCCATTTACATTTGGATGCTTGACAACCGGTTCATATTTGTGACAGCCGCAGCAACCTTCTGACAAACAGAGTCAACATGAAACCAGATTCACTTAAAGTTGTTACTAATTTGGTATTAACATTCAAAGTCCTTTACGACTCGGGTCCAGAGTACTTGCGGGAGTGTCTCCTGCCAATATCGAATACCGATCGCCCTGTGCGCGCGCACAGACGGGGACTCCTCGGGGTGCCGTTGGCAAGACAATGTCGGCTGGCGGTGCCTCGGAAAAGGGCCTAATCTGTTGCACCTCCTGCCTTGCGGAACCAACTCCCTTTGGAGCTCCATCTGGCTCCTGATCTTCACTCTTTCTGCCACGATTTGAAGACATGGTTGTTTGAACAGGCTGGGCTGGACTGACCTCTTGGGGGGGGGGTTAAATTTATTTTAAATCGATTTTAGTGATTGGGCTTGTTTGGTTTAATTGTTTTTAAAATATTTATTATTGTTTTTAATTGTGAGCCATCCCGAGTCCTCTCGGAGAGGGGGCAACATACAAGTCCAATTAAATAAATAAATAAATAAATAAAATAATTTAACAACTGCAGTGATTCGCTTAACAAATGCAGCAAGGAAAGTTGTAAAATGGGGCAAACCTCACTTAACGATTTATGGCAACAATATGTAGAGCTGGGCTTCTCCGCTTTGACATCTTGAAGACGTGTGGACTTCAACTCCCAGAATTCCCCAGGCAAAGCCATATATGGACTTCAAGCCCAGCCAGCCGGGAGTGGACTTCATCTCCCAGAATTCTCAGCCATCCATGCCCAGCTGGGGAACTCTGGGAGTTGAAGCCCACACATTGTCAAGTTGGCGAGGTTGGGAGATACTGGTCTAGAGATTGGAACCATCCTTCTGAAATGGCCTGGCTTCCTTGCAGATGGTAGGTGGACCTTAGTTGCTCCCAGCCCAATGATGGCCATCTCCATCGGCCTCTTCCAGTCTTCTCTTAATGACCCCTCATTAAGCAAGAGGAACATTCAAGATTTTGGCATAGAAGGTCCATGGTCCTCAATACCAGCCTTGAGCGATCAGCTAAGACTCTCAACCTTGCAGATGGCCTCCTGCTATTATTACTCACAAATAGTGATGCTAATCTTTCTCAAAGCTCTTCACCAGGGAGATCCCAGACAGTGAATTAACATTTTTAAAGACCTGTAGAAAACACATTTCTTCATTGACACCTCGCCTACATGGATTGTTTCTCCTTCTTTCTCACTTTTTCATTATGTGTTAAATGAACGGTTGACAGTGAATGTTTTTAATGGCTTAAAATACAGTCTGTTTGTGCTTTAGTGAGTTGGGGTTCCCCCACCCTTTTTTTTTCCTTCCACATTTCCTGTTCAGGATTTCTCAACCTTGGCAACTTTAAGATGTGTGGACTTCAACTCCCAGAATTCCCCAGTCAGCATATCGATGTTGTTAATTTCTGGTAACAGCCTGGACTAATCCCTGAGGTTTTTAGAAGTGGTTTGCCATTGCCTCCTTCCTAGCGCTGAGAAACAGGAACTGGGCCAAGATCTCTCAGCTGGCTTTGTGCCTAAGGCAGGACTAGAACTCAAGAGCCCTCAGTTTCTAGCCTGGTGACTCAACCATTATACTAATTTGGCTCTCTCTCTCTCTCCCCTTTTCTCTCTCTCCACACACAATTTTTTCAGAGTTGCATTGTTCTGCCTTGATACAGGAAATTGTCTTGAGATAGAGGTTGCTTGCCAGCACTAAGTATTCAGGCAGGACCAAAATTCAAATTCAAATTTATTGGAATTGTATGCCGCCCTCTCTCCCTAGGGACTAAAGGCGGCTCACTATATAAAAATTGCACAATACAAAATTAAATTAATTAAAAATGCAATTAAACCCCAAGCCCAATAAAATCTAAAACCCAATACAACTTAGTATAAAATACAATTAAAAAACCCATCCCACTTCACTTCAGTCCAGGCTGGCCTGCTGAAAAAGCCAAGTCTTCAGGTCACGGCGGAAGGAACGGAGGTCTGGGGATAACCAGAGTCCCAAGGGGAGATGATTCCACAGGGTGGGTGCTCCCACAGAGAAGGCTGCCCTACCCTGGCTGCCAGCCGACACTGTCTGGCCGACAGCACTCTGAGGAGACCCTGT
This sequence comes from Naja naja, assembly GCA_009733165.1. Taxonomy (NCBI): domain Eukaryota; kingdom Metazoa; phylum Chordata; class Lepidosauria; order Squamata; family Elapidae; genus Naja; species Naja naja. Next base: position 564 of record SOZL01001765.1, on the reverse strand, counting down.
CTGTGGGAGCGCACAGGGCGATGGGAAGTCGATGCTAGCAGGAGACGCCCCGCAAGTACCCTGGACCCAAGCCATGTAGGACTTTGTATGTTAACACCAACACCTTGAATCTCACCCAGAGGGCAACCGGCAACCAATGTAGCTTGCACAGGAGGGTATAATATGGGAGTATCGGGATACTCCCATCACAGCCCGCTGCCGCCACATTCTGCACCAGTTGAAGGTGGTCCACAAGGGCAGTCCATGTAGAGAGCATTGCAGTAGTCGATTCGGTGGGATTCAAATTTTTAACAAATTTTAATGGTTCTGTGGGCGTGGCTAGGTGGCCTTGACCATGTGGATGAGTGGGTGTGGCTTTTTTGCAGCAACCCCTCCCCATTTTTTTGCCTCCTGCCTCTGTGAAGCCTCCTGGAGTGGCATTTTACTCCCAGAAGGCTAACCCTGCGGCCCAGGAAGGAAAAAACGAGCACAGGTGGGCACGCAGCATGGGGGTGCAGAATCATAACAACTGGTTCTATAGAACTGGTCCAAACCGCAGTAGAATCCCACCCCTGGGCAGGACCT
>SOZL01001764.1:0-13227 GCA_009733165.1 Naja naja | reverse complement strand
GATGATGTTACCTAGTCAGGTAACTAAATGTCTGGAAAAACAGTCAAGCAGAGCACCAGGACCTTGAAAAGAGAAGTTGAATGAATGGCTAAGGACTTTTGTTTCCCCACCTGTAGCTGCTTCCCTGCTTAAGTAACCATCTTTCCTACCTTTCTTACTGGCCTGGGGGTTAAGATTTTGCCTGTGGCCTATTTTTCTTCTTCTGTTGTTCCAAAGACATGGGATATGGTTGAAAAATGTGCCACTCTTGCTCTCTTCACTTTTTAGTAAGTTAAAACCTCACTGTTAATTACTGAATTCGAGCAGGTTTCTAATTGGTTTATTTTTAATTTTACTCATTGTTGATTCATTCCATGAATTAATTGCCTTTCAGTGACACCTGGAAGCAGCAGGTGTGGTGGTGTTTCCTGTATTTGTAAAAAATCTTATTTCTAGAAAGCAAAATAAGCTGAGTATTTTATAAATGTCATGCAGTTCATTTCCTGCACAGCATTGGTTGTGGAACAATACAGACATTACTTAAAATGCAATTCTCCATATCTCAGCTGAAAGAGCCAATATGTTGAAAGAAATATGGTCCCACTTTTTTTACTACCTGTTCTGTGGGCGTAACTTGGTAGGCGTGAAAGCTTGGCTTGGTGGGTGTGGCAGGGGAAGTGTTAAGTCTGCATGAAGAGTCAGGCGAAGAGTTCCAGCAAAGAGTTTATTCAGTGACTACAGCTCGAATGGACCCGAGTTGGCTGCTACGGCTGCCTCTTATAGCCTGCAGCCGTGGTTGCCAGCCAATGGGAGTGCAGGGTTTCTTCCTATTTAAACCAATACCATTTGACATTTTACAAGAACAGTTCAAATAAACCAATAACATTCAAACCTACATACATAACATCCCCACTAGGTTCAGTCCATACCAAACCCCAACCTATCTAATGTATTCCTTTAAATAGGTGGGGCTCTTACATTGCGTTGAGACCTTCGTGGTTCAGAAGTTTTAACGTTCTCACCCAGTGAGAGGGAAATGTGTCTGCTGACATTTCCCTGTTGGGACTTCCTGTGAAAGAGACCCTGTTAGACTGTTAGAATCTGGTCTCTCCTCCCAACCCATCTCCATTCCAATGTCAGCACCCAAGTCAGGTAGTGATGTGCAATCTTCCACTTCTAAGGATGGATCTTGGCATTGTGACAGGGTTCGGGATGGTTCCTGTCGTAATGGCTCGTTACACATGGGGTTGATTCTTGCTTGCTGATTTTCCTCCTGTTCCTCCCTTCCCCTAGAAGTGACATCAGGTGAGGGAACCAGAGAGAGACAGGGGCGATGTTCCTGAGGGAACCTGGATCTAAGTTGGTCAATGTGCCTGCTCCAGAGGAGTCCATCCTCTGTTTGTACCCTGTAGAGCGAGGGCCAGTGATGTGAGTTATTTCAGCAGGAATCCACAAGAGGTTCACCCATAAGGTTCTTAGCATATACAGAATCACCCACACTGAAAGAACGAACTTTGGAAGTGGAATCCAGTGGTGCGTTGGGTGCGTAAGTGGGATGAAGGCGGTCAAGGGAAGACCTAAGTTTCCTACCCATCAACAACTCTGCTGGGGATAAGTTATTTGATGGGCTAGGAGTGATGTGCTGAACACTAAGAAGTTTTTCAAGCTTCTCAGTGATGTCCCCAGGACCCAGCTGCTGAAGCTTCTCTTTGGTAAAGCGTACATCGTTCAGCCGGCCATTAGCCAAAGGGTGCCCAGGGGCAGTGAGGGCATGTCTGATACCCTGTTGTGCTAGAAAGGATTCAAAATGTTAGATGTGAATTGAGGGCCATTGTCAGAGACAAGGACATCTGGTAACCCATGGGTTACAAACAATTTTCTGAGCTGCTTGATGACAGCCTCAGTTGTAGTGGATGTCATGGGAATTACCTCTAGCCATTTGGAATATGCATCTACTATAACTAGAAAAGTGTGCCCTCTAGTAGGGCCTGAAATCAATGTGGATCCTAGACCATGGGCCCCTAGGACATTCCCATTCCTGTGTGGGGGCGTGAGGTGGAGCAGGCCTGACTACCTGGCAATTGGGACAAGATGCAACCCAGTTTTCAACCATTTTGTCAATACCTGGCCACCATACATAACTCCTGGCCAATCCCTTCATCCTTACAATCCCAGGATGACCCTCATGTAACATTTCCAAAACCTCTCTTTGCAGTTTTGCAGGAATAACCACCCTGTTACCCCACAAAATACATCCTCTTAATACAGATAATTCAGTTTGCCTGGACTTAAAAGGTTGGGCAAGGTGAGGTAGATCTTGAAGAGGCCAACCTTTCTTAATCCAGCCTATAACAGGAGCCAACACAGTGTCTTTGGCAGTCTCTCTGGCAATCTCAGCAGCATGGACTGGAAGCTTAGCAACAGTCTCTAGGAAAAGGTGTGTGTTTCAGGTTCAAAGTCCTCCTTGTGGCAAGGCAGTGGGCAACGACTCAGTGCATCAGCATGTCCAATGTCCTTGCCAGGCCTGTGAATCAGTTTGTATGAATAGGCTGCAAGAAATTCAGTCCACCTCAGCATTCTTGGTGACAGGATAGTAGGTGTAGGTTTGTCTCCTGCCACAATGCCTAATAAAGGTTTGTGATCTGTAACAATGGTGAATGACCTGCCATACAGATATTCATGAAATTTCTTAACAGCTGCAACAACTGCTAATGCCTCCTTGTCCAGTTGGCTATAATTCCTCTCTGCTTTGGACAAAGTGCGAGAGTAAAATGCAATAGGGGCTTCCCTTCCACTGGGAAGCCTGTGACTCAAACCCCCCCACTCCAAAAGGGGATGCATCACAAGTCAGTACAACAGGCAAATTCTCAGAGAATTGTATCAATACAGCATCAGATGTGATTAGTCTCTTAATACTGTTAAATGCTGATTGTTCCTTCCTCCCCCAGATCCAAACAGCCTTCTTATCAAGTAGGCGATGTAAAGGTTCAGCAATGGATGCCTTGTGAGGTAGAAACATGTGATAAAAGTTAATGAGTCCAAGGAAGGCTTGCAAATCTGTCTTGCATTTAGGTTTAGGGGCTTCTTTGATTGCTTTAACCTTGGCATCAGTAGGGTGGATGCCATGCTTGTCAATCATGTAGCCCAGGAACTCAACCCTGTCTGTTTTAAGTGTGCATTTGTCTTCCTTGACTTTTAACCCGCTTTTCTGAATCTGGTAAGGACTTCTCTGAGTCTTTCTTGAAGCTGAGTGTCATTTTCAGCAGAGATTAACACATCATCAAAGTAAGGCACTACCCTGGCAGTCCTTGCAGCATTCTTTCCATAAGACTTTGAAAAATGCCAGGTGCCACGCTTACTCCAAATTGTAACCTTTTACATTTGAAGGCACCTCTGTGAGTCACAATTGTTTGGGCCTCTGCAGTGGCATCATCAACTGTTAATTGTTGATATGCCTGGGCCAAGTCCAGTTTGGCAAAGACTGTACCCCTGCCAAGGGAATGTAGCAGATGATGCACAACTGGTACTGGGTATGCGCTCTGCTGCAGCGCATGGTTAAGTGTCCCCTTATAGTCACCACAGATTCTTACTGACCCATCAGCCTTGACTGGTGTGACTATGGGTGTTTCCCATCTGGAGTGGTCAGTGGGCTCTAAAACCCCTTGAGCAATTAATTTATCTAATTGTGCATCAATTTTTCCTTTAAAGCAAATGGAACCCTCCTGGGCTTTAAAGCAATTGGGGGCACCTTGGGATCTAGGCTGAAAGTGATAGGGGTCCCCATATACTTGCCCAGTCCTTCGCTGAAGACCTCTGGAAACTCAGACTTCAAGGCCTCCTCCCATTCAGAGTTGCTCACGTGATTGATGCCAGTCACCTCGATGCCTAGTGGCTTGAACCACTCAAGTCCCAGCAAGCTTGGCGATCCTTGTCCACGATGGTCAGAGGCAAACGTTTGGTGTGGCCTTTAAACTGCACGTTGAAATCTCTTGCTCCAACTACTGGAATCTTGTTCCCTTGGTAGTCTTTAAGAGTCAGTGCTTGCTTCTGGAAATGTTTCTTCTGAATGTTGGGAAGTAGCCTGTGAATAGTGTCCCATGACACCATAGATAAATAAGAGCCTGAGTCCACTTCCATTTGGCAAGGCCTTCCTTCAATGAACACCTTCACGTGTACTTTTCTGCTTCTCAAGGGTGAAGAATGACCAATAGTGATTGTTTGGTGAGTTTCATTCTTCCCATTTGCTTCTGAATTGCCCCATCTTTTCAATGAAGTTGTTGGGCTTAAAGTCTTTTCAGGAAATTTCTTCCTACTAGGTGGAGTTCTGGATGATTTGCAGACTCTGGCTAGGTGACCCCTTTTCTCACAACGTGGCAGATGGTGTCAAAGAACTTGCATTCAGCCTCTGCAATAAAATCCTTGCCTCTTTCTCCCAGGGTCTTTTCTTTTCTTCTCCATTCTGAGTCTAAAATCCCTCCTCCACCTCACTGCAATCTGAATCAGAGTCTATTTGTTCGCAATGGGCTGTTGTGGATTTTCCACATCAGAATGGCTTGAGGCCTGGCTTGAGGCCTTGTTAATCTTTTCATGGCGCTGCTGAGGACTTGGTGGCTTCCGCTGAAACAGCTTCTTCAATGGCCTCTTTAAACGTGATCTTAGGTTTCATTAACAGTTTGCTTTGTAAGACCTTATCTTTGAGGCCTAAAACAAACCGATCACGCATGGCCTCTTCTAAGTTGGTAAAGTCACAAGCACCCCAATGTCCCTTAAACTTGCCACAAAGTCATTAACATTCGCTTTCCCCTTGATCCGACGGTAAAATTCGTGTCTCTTAATGAGGCACGATACTTGTGGGCGTAATGGGCTCTTAAAAGCTTCTCTAAATCAGGCCATTCCATTACCTTCAGTTCTGCAGCTCCCCGCGCCTTCGCCATCTTGAAGACTGCGGACCGCAGTGCGTGAGAAATACGCCCTCTTCCGTCTCTGGGAATGTCGGGTCGTTTCCTTCCAGGTACATCTGGAAGCGATCCGCATATCGATTCCCAGTCTTCGCCCGGATCGAACGGGGCTGGGGGTGTTCAGCGCAGCCATCTCGCTCTTCTGCTTGTCTTCGCGTCGTCTTCTCTTCAGAAATCCCACCTTCGTCGCCAGTGTTAAGTCTGCATGAAGAGTCAGACGCGAAAGTTCCAGCAAAGAGTTTATTCAGTGACTACAGCTCGAATGGACCGAGTTGGCTGGCTACGGCTGCCTCTTATAGCCTGCAGCCGTGGTTGCCAGCCAATGGGAGTGCAGGGTTTCTTCCCACTATTTAAACCAATACCATTTGACATTTTACAAGAACAGTTCAAATAAACCAATAACATTCAAACCTACATACATAACAGATTCTCTATGGGGTTGGGTCAGGCAAGTTTGCTGGTCAATCAAGCACAGTAATCCCATGGTCATTGAACCAGTTTTTGGTGCTTTTTGGCAGTGTGGGCAGGTGCCAAGTCCTGTGAAAAGAAGTCAGCATCCCCCAAAAGCTCTTCTGGAAGGGAGGCATGAAGTGCTCAAAATCTCCTGGTAGACAACTTCACATTGACCCTGGCCTTAATGAAGCACTGATGAATAACTTCCAGCAGATGACTGGCTCCCCAAATCAGCACAGACTGTGGAAACTTCACTGGACTTCAAGCATCTTGCAGTGTGTGCCTTTCTCCATTCTTCTCCGCCTCCACAGATTATTGGTTTAAATGAGATGCAAAGTTGCTCTCATCAGAAAAGAGGACTTTTGGACCACTGGTAGCCAGACCCGTCTGTTTTCTTGTAGTAAAGATGCTTCTGATGTTTGTTTGTTGTTCAGGTGGCTTGACAAAGAGATACCATATTTAAGCCCATGTCCAGGATCTGTCTCTGTGTGTGGTGGCTCTTGATGCACTGGCTCAACTCAGTCCACTCCTTGTAAAGTCCACTTACATTTGAATGGCCTTTTCTAGAAAATCCTCTCAGGCTGCAGTCATCTCTGCTGCTTGTGCACCTTTTTCTTCCCTTACTTTTCCCTTCCACATAACTTTCTATTAATGTGTTTGTTACACAGCACTTTGGGAACATCAACTTCTTTTGCAATTACCTTTTGAGGCTTTCCTCCTTATGGAGGCGTCATCAATGATGGTTTCTGCTGTATCTTAGTCAGCAGTTTCCCATGATTACTGATTCCTACTGAACCAGAGTGAGAGCCATTTAAGGCTCAGGAACCCTTTGCAGGTGTTGAAAGCAGTTCAGCATGGAGCAGTTCTGCATGGGAGGTACTTCGGTGACCCGGTGTGGCGAGGTAGGGAGAAATACTTCTCCTTCTCCCACCTCGGTTTTTCCACTCTAGAACAGCCGTTCGTGGCAGGGTGAGTCTAAATCGAACACCCTTGTGAGGAAGAAAACTTGGAGCTGGTTTGGGAAGTGCGATCCCAAACAGCGAAGAAGAGTTCCCAGTTCAGAGTGGAAGAAGCCAGCGCTGTCAGAGCTGGCCCGAAGACGAGGCGGCGCGCCATTAGCGGGAAGCTGAAAGTGAGAGTTGCTGATCGGAAAAGAAAGTAAGAAGCTTGGTGAGAAGTTAGAAAGACTGGAAAAGACTCTGTGGGGGATTGTTTAAAGGATTGGGCGAAAGCGAAGAAAGGCACAATCTTAGAGACTATCCCAAAAAAAAAATACAAAGCAGAAGACGAGTCCCACTCAGAGATTAAGAAAGTTAAATAAGAAAGTGAAAGTCCTGCGAAAAGACTGAGAATACCCGGCGAAAGAGATCTCATCCAACTGGAAAAGTGAGGCTGAGGTTGGAAGAGATTGGAAAACGAAGTGGGTGGCAGCTGAGAGAGCTACTGATAGAGTCCCAGCAGAGGCAGCCACTGTGACAGAGATTTAACGGAAAGAAATCAGACCAGAAGGGAACGCAGGGAAAGGAAGGAGAAGGGAAAAGTGAGCTCTGTGAATCTGAAAACTGTTAAAGACGTTGTGGTGTGACAGGACATAAAGAAAAGAGACGAAGCAAACTTTCACTTACTTTAGAAAGTGAGCAACACTGCGAGTATCTAGCAAAACCGCAGAAAAGGGAAAGTTACAAAACTAATTCAAATCAATTAACATTTGGAAACTTTTGCTTGCTTAAACTTTGCTGCTTAAAGAGAAAGGAAAACAGAACGTTTTTTCGAGGCAAGGACTGCGGTTTAAATCAATCGGAAGGAAGATTAAGGGAAGTTTCACCATTGTGACAGTGCATTTTTGTTCTCTGGCGGCCATTGACATTTGGACAATTGGATAACCCGAGTGAAAAATAGCAACCCAAAGACCGGAAGGAGTTCACTACTACACGATACCACTGTGTTTAATTTTTGTACTTCTTTTCATATATTTTAAACGACTTTATATTACTTAATATTATACTTATATACAGATATAGTTAGACTTAGAGTATAATCTGGGAAAGCTTATAGGGTTGGTATATTATTATAGAGCGTTATAAGAAGTTAAGAACTTTTGCACTTTGTTATTTACAAATTTAATACTTAATTTTTAATTATATTACTAATTTATATACAAGATAAGATTATTGATTTAAACTTCTTAGTACAAGAATATTGTGGACAGATAAGTAGTGATTTATATTAAGTATCTATTTTTATAGAACAATAAGAACTGATAGTTGCCTTTGTCTTTTTTTTTTATAGAGATATATCATATATCATATATCATTCTATTTTACTTGACGTGCTTGCAATACTTAGATATCTCTCTTTTCCTTTCTTTTTCCTTATATTTCTACTTTTTGGATTTTTCGTGCTAGAAATGTAATGTGATTTCACTCTCTGTCCCCCTCCAAGATTATTAAGTGAAATATTGAACCTCAAAATCAACGAAAAAAAATAATAATAAGGTTAGGTTCCTCTGCTTTTTATTTTTGATTAGACTGGATTGTGTGAGAATATCGGAATAGAGGGACCTCTAGTAGATGATAATTGGAAATAAGACGGGGAAATATAAATAGAATTATTAAAGAGCAACAAAAAATTATAAAAGAAATGTCAACAGTAACTTCCACTACTACCAAAACAGTGAAAAAGGGAGTGACAACTGTACCTCCATCTACACCTACGGCGACTTCCTCCCAAAAACGATAGAGGGATGTTGACATCCGAGAAAGCTAACACCCAGACCCAAACAATACAAAATACTTTACAGACGTTGCAAAACATGATGCTGACGATGCAAGAATCCATGATGAATAATCACGTGGAGAGTAAGAAGGAAAGAGAAGAGATGAGAGCAGAATTGAAAAGTGAATTGGGGAGATGAGAAATGAATTAAAAACTCTAGAGGGGAAATTAGGACAGTTACAGGAGACAACAAAGACAAATGAGGAGAAAATTATAACGATCACGAAAAGAACAGATCAAACAGGGAAGAAGGTGGAAGCTATAGAACAGAAAATCAAAGACCAGCATAAGGAAACGAACGAGGCGTTGACATTTCTAGAATTGGACAGAGCCTCATATTACTTAAGGTTCCAGAACATACAAGAGGAAAGAGGGGAAAACTTGACTTTGGTAATGGCAGAATTATTGGCAGCTATTCTGCAAAAAGATAGGGATCAGATGGTAATAGAGATCGATGAAGCTTATAGAGTTTATACATCTTATGCCAGAAGACATGGACTCCCAAGGGAGGTTCATGTCAGATTCGCTAGAAAAAGGGTTAGAGAGATAATTTATAGAATGACCAGGGATGAGACGATAAAACATAACGGTAGACAGGTTATAATATTAAAGCAGATCCCAAGGAGAGTGCGAGACCAAAGAAAGGAATATAGATTCCTCACAAATCATCTAAACAAAAAAAATATTCTATTCAGATGGAACGACCCAGAAGGGATATTAGTAACATGGGAGGGTAGAAGAACTAGAATTGACAACTTAGCGAAGGCTCAAAGATTTTACGAACAAACAGGAGGATTAGTGGAGGAATTGAGCAGCAGAGAAGAGTCGAGGAATGCAAGCCAGGAAGATTTAAGAGTCCACGGAGTGAAGAGGAGAGAAGGGAGAGGAAGGAGGGGACAGAGAACCAATGGCCCGTGAAGAAGGAAGGAGAGAGGAGGTGGGAGTGAAGACCAGAAGTCAGACAATAGGCAAAACGTAATATTAGTGAGAAGAGAGGAGACCAAATGGGAAGGGGAATAAAACTAATATCAATGAACATCAATGGACTAAATAGTCCAAACAAAAGGAAAAAATATTCGGTAGATTGGAAAGACAACAATGGGATATAATATGTTTGCAAGAAGTCCACATAAAAGAACAGGACAAAAGGTATCTTGAGAACAGAAAACTTGGAAAAGCATTTATGGCTTTAGCAGTGGAAAGAAAAAGAGGAGTAGTATTATACATAAAAGAAGATTTGAATGCAAAATCGATATACAATGATACAGAGGGAAGAATAGTAATGGTGGAAATAGAGATACATAATAAGAAAACTTTAGTTGTTGGAATCTATGCCAAACAAAAATCAAAAAGAATTTTACAAAAAGTTATACGAGAAACTGATAGAAATTGGCAACCCAAGGATTTGTCTGATGGGGGATTACAACGCAATATCTGATAATAGGCAAGATTATGAATCGGAATGTAAACAATATCAAAAGCGAAATATGTTACCAAAAATATTTTTGAAATGGCAGATGAATTTGGATTGGAAGATATATGGAGGAAAAGGAATCCAAGTACACAGTATACTTTCCACTCCAGCCCGCACAAATCCTGGTCCAGAATAGATATGATTTGGATAAATAGTGAATTAAATAAAGAAATCTTTGATACAAAAATCTTAACAAATATATGGGCTGACCATAATCCAACATCCTTAATTTGGAAAGAAGGGGAAGGAAAGAACGAAGATGGTCACTAAATTCTCAGATCCTGAAAGAAGAAAAATATTTGCAAAAATTAGAGAGGAATTAATAAGCTTTTACAATTTTAATAAAAAGAAGATACATCCCTACAAAACATGTGGGATACAATTAAAGCTTATACCAGGGGAATATCAATTGCATATCTATCAAATAGAAACAAGGAAAGATGGAAGAAACAAGATGAATTAATAAAAGAAATTGCAAAATTAGAGAATAAACAAAAGAGAGGGCCAGATAGTGAGCAAACCAAAGACGATTAACCAAAAAAAACATGAACTTAATATACTGGAGCAAGAGGAACTCCTCAGAAAATTACAATATACAAAACAAAATTACTTTGAATATGCAAATAAACCGGGAGATGGTTAGCATACAAATTGAGGAAAGAGGAAAAGAAAAGAACGATACAATATTTAGAGAATGAAAATGGAGATCTTGAGGTTGATCTGGAAAAAAGAAAGAAATTGCAAGAAAATACTTGAGGAATTATATAAACAAGAAAAGGTAGAAGTGTTTAAAATAAAAGAATACTTAGCGGAAGGAAATATACAGGAACTTACTGATGAAGAAAGAGATCTGTTAAATAAAGAGATAACAATAGATGAATTAAAGAAAGCAATTCAGAAGCAAAAAATAATAAAACACCAGGTCCAGATGGATATCCAAGTGAATATTATAAAAAGATGGGAGACATACTAAATAATACTTTCTTAGAAGTATGTAATGAAGCATTGGGTAAAGCCAAAATTCCCAATTCTTGGAAGGAGGCATATATAACACTCATACCCAAAGAAGATACAAACAGTAATCAAATCAAAAATTATAGACCAATATCGCTTTTAAATACTGACTATAAAATTTTCATGACAATTATGGCACAAAGATTAAAAGGAATTATTAGTGGGAAAATTAGCACAGACCAAAATGGATTTTTACCGAGAAGACAGATTAGACATAATATAAGAATAATAATAAATATACTAGAATATTATGAATGCCACCCAAGCAACCAAATGGCTCTAATCTTTTAGATGCACAGAAGGCATTTGACAATTTGAACTGGGACTTTATGAAACAACAATTTAATAAAATGAAATTTGGACAAAATTTTGAAAGAATGATAAATGCAATATATGATACCCAAAAAGCAAATATATTAGTAAATGGCGAGACCACTAAAATGTTTAAAATAGAAAAGGGGTTAGACAAGGCTGTCCACTATCACCACTATTATTCATTACAGTCTTAGAAACATTATTAACGAGAATTAGGGGAAATGAAAATATAAGAGGAGCAAAAATTAGAAATCAAGAATATAAAACACAGGCATTTGCAGACGACATGGCTTTCATAATAGAAGAACCTTTAGAGACAGGCCCGATTTTAATGAAAGAAATAAATGATTTTGGGGAATTAGCAGGCTTAAAGGTAAATAGGGGGAAAACCAAATTGTTAGTTAAAAATATGACAATCTCTAAACAAAAGAGGCTTGAAGAGATGGGATTACAAATAGTAAATTGAAGAGATTATGGGATTACAAATAGTAAATAAAATAAGATATCTAGGAATTTGGATAAGGGCAAGAACAATGATGCTGTGGGAGGATAATTACATAAAAATTTTAAAACAAATCAAAAAGGATCTAGAAAATTGGAATAAATTGCAAATATCCTTCCTCGAGGATTGCAACAATTAAAATGAATATTCTTCCCAAAGTTTTATTTCTGTTCCAGACTATTCCAATACTAACAAATAAGAAATTTTTCATGGAATTGAATAAGATGACAATGAAGTTCATTTGGATGGGAAAAGGGCAAGGATAAAGAGAGAATATCTTCAAGACGATAGAAGTAGAGGAGGACTGGGACTGCCAGATTGGGAAATCTATTACAAAGCCCGAGTCTGCTATGGACAAAAGAATGGGTCAGATTAGAAAATAGGAGAATATTAACACTTGAGGGGCATGACCTACAGATAGGATGGCATGCACTTCTATGGAACCCGACGGATAAAAGACAAAATCATACTACAAAACATATAATTCGAAATGCATTGATTAAAAATTGGGCTGAGATAAGAAAGAAAAATTATACGAAAATACCAAGGTGGTTTTCAGCAATGGAAGCAACCTTTAATCCAAATACAATGGATTTGAATAAAAACTTAAATATTACCAGATATTGGATACAGATGGAAAACTAAAAACAAAACAAGATTTGGAGATGGAAGGCATATCAATAGATAATTGGGTCTACTTACAAATTAAATCAAGATATAATAAAGATATAAAGGAATATGGGATAGAAACAAAAATACAAATCTGGACAAAATATTGTTGGGATTAGAGGAAAAGTTAATATCCAAATTATACAAATTATTGTTAGAACAGGAAAGAGTGGGACAATTAGTAAAAGGATCAATGGTAGCCTGGGAGCGAAATATAGGATACAAATTAGATTTAAATGATTGGGAAGATATTTGGGAAGAAAACTTAAAATATACAAAGTCAGTGGCGTACAAGGAAAACCAATATAAAATGATGTACAGGTGGCATTTGGCCCCGCTAGACTGGCAAAAATATTCCCCGGCAAATCCAAACTGTTGGAAATGTCAGGACAAAATAGGAACCTACTACCATGTGTGGTGGACATGCCCAAAAATTAAAAAATATTGGACAGGAATCAAAAATTGGATTGAGGAGGTGATGGATTGTGAGCTGGAGTGGAAACCAGAACTGTTTCTACTTGGAATGATAAAGAAAAATTTCCTCCAAAAGACAAATACCTGATTGCACACCTGTTAACAGCGGCTCGAATCGTTTTAGCAAAAATGGAAAGAACCTATAATTCGCCTATACAAATTGTAATAAACAAAATGTATGAATGTGTTGAAATGGAGAGACTAACTCTCAAATTAAATGGAAAAGAAGATACAGATTATTACAGGATATGGGAAAAGTGGTATAATTGGATGGAACATAAAATGAAGGAAATGGAAATGGAAATGTTGGAAAATAGAGTGTTATTTGAAATATTAGAATACTAGAATTTATAGAAGCAGGAGATAGAGACGTAAGGTGACAGAAGAACTCGAAAGAGGTGATAAAAGGAAACTTCACAATAGAGATTAAACCAGAATGTATTATAATGATATTGTAAATATTTATGATTATATAAGACTGTAACTGCTTATGGAAAAACACTTCGATCTGCAACTAATGTGTGATGTATTTTTATTCATATGTGACTGTATGTTTGTATGTTTGTATGTCTTTTATATTGTAAATAAACTTTTCTAAAAAAAAAAAAAAAAAA
>SOZL01001763.1:0-31551 GCA_009733165.1 Naja naja | reverse complement strand
AAACAAAGCAATCCTAGGTTGCATCAACAAAGGGACAGTATTAAGATCACATGAACTGTTAATACTTTATACTGCATAGGTAAGACCATGTTTGGAATACTACATCCAGTTTTGATGATCATGATAGAAAAAAGAATTTGGGAAGAGTGCAGAGAAGAAGAGCAACAAAGAGTGTTAGGAGATGGAAGCTAAACCAGATAAATGGCTGCGAGAATTGGGAATGTCTAGTCTAACAAAGAGAAGGACAGGTGCAGTATAAAGCACTAACACTTCATGTGATCTTAATACTGTCCCTCTGTTGATGCAGCCTTCCAAAATTTGAGGGGCTGTCTTGAAGTGATAGGTGTTAGGTGCTTTGGAGAATAGGTCAACCTATTCTCCAAAGCACCTAAGGGGATGATAAGAAGTAATAAATGGAAGCTTAAAATAAAGAGATCCAACCTCCAATTAAAGAGAAATTGCCTGTCAGTGAGAACAATTAATCAGTGGAATTGCTTGCCTCCAGAAGTTTTGAGTGCTCCATCACTGGAGGTTTTAAGATGAGATTGTACAGCCATTTGTCTGGAATAGTAGTGTCCTGGTTAGGCAGGAAGTTGATCTAGAAGACCTCCAGTTAACTTCTAGATCAACTTCCTGCCTAATAAGGACTCTCCCAACTCTTAATTCTGTTATTTTGTGTACTGATGCTAGGGTAGGAAAGATCAATTTGTATCTGTATCTGAGTTCATTCTATATCTCTTTGTTATTCATTGTCTTGCTATTGCCATGACCCCAAATTAAAATAGTCATTTAAAAATAAAATAACTGACCTTCATTAAAAGATGATTTACAGAAAAGAATGTGCAAAAGGTAGTTATTAATGCTACTAGTCTGGTACCAATCCACCCCCCACTCTCTCTCTTGCAATTTCATCTATATAGCACAGGGTTTCCCAACAGGATGGTAAGTGGAAGTGTGTGTTTTATGCTGGTAAAATTAGGAGCCAAGTCCAGTTTTGACAGTGCACACATTTTGCTGGTACACCTGACCAGGTATTTAAAAACTATGAATGCCTGATTCCCTGGGCCCCAACCCACAGGCCTGATACAGACAACATAAACATAGGTAGAGAATAATTCAGAGAAATCTTGTAAATATTAGGAAAAAAAACTATCTAGCCGAGGGAATTTCAGTGGTGAGATGATTAAACTGCATTACCCAAATGAAATCCACAGAACCATGTTTTTAAAAAATCTAAATGTGAAAAAATATGACATTTAAAAACACTCTCAGATCATGGGTGGTTTCAGGCAAGAATGTTAAAAAAAGATGTGATTGATGTGTTCTCACAAGCTCTGAAGTGTCTGATCATTGAAATCACCTGAGATTTAGGTATCTCTCCTGCTGCTGCTGCCTGAAAAAAGTCTATAGATACCTGGTTCAGGCTCTAACACTAGGAAAGCAATTGATCGCTTGTGTGCATATGAAGAAATGTTAAAAGCAATTGGTTCTCCTTCTGTCCAGAATAACCTAATCAGGCATTTTGCACTTATGGGTAAATCAAATTTTTGCTTAAAGTCTCTTCCCATTTGTTCTCAAGATCATCATATTCTGAAAATTATGAACCTGTTTACCAAGAGGACTGAGATGTAAACAGTTTGTTCTGGCATGAATGTTTCCTTCTGATTAATTATTTCAGGTTCTTAATAGAATAATTATTCAGATAACTAGTGGATCATAAACTGAAGTGTAATGTTCCAAAAATAAATCCTTGTACTCTTTCTTTCAGAGATCGCAGTGTCCAAATGTCTGGGCTTGTTTTGTTTGATGAGATCCACTCTAGGACAGTTTGACCAGTAACTTGTTCTAGTGTCAATCGTGCCCCATAATTCACCACGGGGACTGACAACTTCACCTATAAAATTATGTCTTCGCCTCTCCTGGGTTTTCTGGATTAGTCTCCCTGCAAATGCTAACAAAAGCAAAGCATATCAGATCACTGCTTGGGACACCAGCAATGATGTTTGTGGAACCATGCACTGTCTCAGAGTTAATCTCCAGGATAATTTAGATTAACCTTTACGGTCTCCAAAAAACCACATTGCTTGCTTCTCTCTCTCTCTCTCTCTCTCTCTCTCTCTCTCTCTGTCTCTCTGTCTCTCTCTGTCTCTGTCTCTGTCTCTGTCTGTCTGTCTGTCTCTCTCTCTCTCTGTCTCTGTCTCAGTTTCTCTCTCTCTCTCTCTGTCTCTTCTCCCTTCCATCCTTACCCTTGGCAAGGTATTGGACTGTAAGCATCTTGGACCATTAAAGTTTAACCCAAACCTGAGATTAAATCATTCCAACCAAGCTAAAAGCAGATCTGCATCAGAAACATTCCAAAGTGGACTTGCCTCCTTTTTCAGTCAAAAAGCATATGTTTAAAAATGCCCTCCCCCAAAACCACCAAATCGACTGTGAATAATTCTAACCAGGAAAACGTAGAACTCCCTGGACATTGTGTCACTTTGTGTTTACTTTTTCACAAGATAGATCACTGTGACAAATAGATGCTTTGTATCAAAGGGCCTGCCCCCTTCTCCAGTTTGGATGGTTTATAAGTTGAACTGCCCGGTGACTTTAGGAGGGTGCCCTTTGCTGGGGGTGGCAGATGCACCACTGGAGACCCTCAAGAAGGCATGTGCCTGAGGAGAGAGGGAGGCCAGGGTTGATCTCTTTCAGTTGCTGAGCTACTCGCCCATTTGTTCCTGCTTTTCATAACTGTAATTCCTGCTGCTCATGGCTATAATTAGGCCCTTAAATTTATAGCACATGCCTGAAGGCCTCAAGATGCTTGGGAGAATTTAACTGAATCCATGATTTCTCCAGCAGCACAGCTGCTGCTACTGCAGTGGAAATGACAGTAGACTGAGAGATAAACAGATTATCATGTTAAATGCTAACTGTGGGGGAGGAATGGGAAGAAGAGGAAGAAAAAAGATTTGTGTTTATTATATGTCTGAATATTTTGACACTCTTACCAACAGTTTAACATGGTGAAAACAAAATGCAGCTCAAAATGGCTTATAGGCACAAAACAAGGGAAGAAAGAAACAAGAACAGAAATTACTTTCAGGAGCACTGGTGAGGCCATGGATGACCACTAATAGGGACTCGGTCTGGAAGAAAGGATCAAACTGAGGGAAATGATTGATTAGATGTTTATCCTACTTTTATTATTTTTATAAATAACTCCAACTAGTCTCTTATGGAATAGTTCATAGACACCATCAACATCCGTATATACACTTCTATAAGAAAGGGATTATGTCTGTGAAAAATGACCAAGCCTTAGCATGCATGTTCTGATTTAAGTGAAGGAAATGTGGAAATTACTACATAGAGAATATTCATGAACTGCAGAATTCAACGTTTAATTGTCTACTTTCTCTCTCTCTTTTGTTTCTCTTCCTTTCTCTCATATATATTTACATTGAGCCAATTACTACACCAAATTTGTCATAAACCCCAAAAGCCACAATCCAAGACTTTATTTTACTAAAGCAAAGCAAAGCAAAGCAAAGCTTCAGATAAAGGGACATGTGTGAGGATCTATGGTGGTGGAGTGTGTATGAAATGACTTAATGCATGCTGTGACATCATTATGTAAGTTATATGAATTATACCATTTATGCCATTTGTATGATATCATTTTGGCATATATCAGGTATCTATGGGAATGTGCTTGCTAGTTCCTGCAAATAATTTTTAACATAGAAGAGGATACTAAATGATATACTATATAGCCAGAAATGCTGCTGATTTGAACATTCCCAGTTTGGACTAAATAGATATATAATTACTGCCACTTCCTGAATCTGTCACATCAACTTTTTAGTTGTTTCTTCAAATATGAAACACCAACACTGACATGTTATGGTTGCATACCCTGCCTTAATTGTCTTGTTTGCCTGGGAATTCCCTTTTCAATATTTATTTATCAAATGTACATTTTCCACAATCTGACAATTGTTGGTAGTTTATTATGTTTTAATTCTGATTACTATGGCAGATGCCATTCTAATATCTAAAAGGTTCTTTCTTCCTGAATTTGTTGGCTATATAGGAAGAAAGAATATAGGAAGATACTGGTTTTGAAAAACTAGGACTATTGCCTCAAATATAACACAGCATCTTCTAGTGTCATCCAGCTGCCAGAGAGGTGATGGAAAGACCATCTTCATTACTGTTGCTTTGACACAATCATCTGATGAGCAGAAGATTATCTTTTCAGGGCTCTACCCAGGGAAAGATAAGCTAGAAGAACAGAAGAAAGACCTATTGGCTTTCTTTTACACTGAGCCAACTAGACGCAGGACTGAAATGCCAGAATGTCCTCCCATTGAGTATTTTTCAGCAGTTAGTTCTGAAAAGTTTAAGTTTGACTTTAATCAATTAATTAACATCAAGTAATGCTGCAAAGTGCTTTGGACCTCCTTGGCGGGCACCTTATGGCATAAAACTGAATTGCTATCTTGAAATGGGACTAGCTCCTAACAATAGATGCTGTTTGGTGTAAGATAACAGGCACTTATTGGTGTATTGATGCATGATTGGATGTTCAGTAGACTGGAAAAATGTACTCAAACTGAAATTATTTCAGTACCTGAAGTTGCAAAAGCAGGATTCTCTCTCTCTGTCTTTCTGTTCCTGGATTTGCAAACTACTTTGTTACGACTTGAGTTTCTTGGAAGAGTCTGTCTCTTTCTACTCACCTTGTGTGGCATGCAAAAGCAATAGTGGAAAGTGAGAGTGATCAGGAATTATTGTCATTTGTCAGCTTTCTGGGTTTTGTAGTGGGAAAACAGATATGGCAGCAATCATGCCTAATTTAGCTTCCCATGATGTCAGGGCTTTGTGGATGCCCACTCAAATCAAGAAGCACCTAGAAAAGGTTACAGATGTGTAGGGGCAGGCAGCTATGACAGTGATGTTGCCAACATTGCACACAGAGCAGCTAATGATTAACCTATCACAAGCAATCACTAGAACTTACTGACAGCTGGCTGAATTGTTTGCACCTGTTTCGCCCACCCCATCAAATCTCCTGCATTACACATATATCTGGAATGGATTACCCCAGCTTATGATGTACACATTTCCCTTTCTGTATCCTAAAGTGCCAGAACAACATCTTTGTGGAAGATTGCAAAAGCCCTTTTAACAGAGAGATTTTCAAGAAAAATGTATTATTAACTTCTGTGTATTCTTCTAGGAAGGATTCATTGACAGATACCAGAACAAATTATTATGAATCTTTCTGGGATTCTTTGATCATTCCTTCTTCTCTTCCTCTGCCCACATGGATGTACACAGGCATGCCTCTGGTAAAGAAAAAGAGGCTTTCTTATTATCTCAGACAAGGAGCCTTTAGCATAGTCAGTTAGTGCAGTTCACCTATCCCCCATTCAACTGGCACAAACATCAGTTCCCAGTAGCTCATCTCTATCTTGTCTCTTCTACCACAGTTCCTCTTTGTAGACAAAAGGTGGTGTCCTGATTTCCTGTGTGCTGCATATTCTATTTCACATCATTAGTGAATATGTCTGGCATTTCTATCCTTCCTTTTTCAATATATTGTGAAAGTAGAATTGGGTTTGATGTTGTAATTATGACAACTATCATTTTCCCTACATGGGGACAGAAAATTATGTTAAGGGAATTTACACCAAGGCTAGTAAATCTGATTTCAAAAATTGAGATTACTAGATGGCAGCAAATTTAAAAAAAAATCTAAATGTCGGAATGTTTGCAGCCCAGATTTAGTAGACTTACTTTACAGTTGAACAAACAATGTTCATTGCCATCTCTCCATCTCGCTTTAGCTGCCAAATCCCCTTATTAGCACCACATCCTCCCACTTTTTCTGCCCAGAACAGTGTGTTTTAATCTATGGTTGGCTTGTGTGGTATGAGCCTTGTCTGGACAAAACACACATGTGTTGGACAGACATCCAAAACTAGCTGTTCTGGCAACATGGCAGAATCAAAATGTTGCTGGCTATGTTTTTACTGCTTCAATATGCAAATGGGAAAAACTTATTTTAATGCAGATATTTAGGCAAATGTATACTTAATGAGAATTAAATGTATAAACATTAGTTTAATCTTTTAATTCATTTTTATACCAGCAAATTATGATCTATGTGGAGCATAATAGTCTTAAGTACACAATGGTATTCTGTGTTTTGTCTCAAACTATAATAATATTCCATATTTTTCAAGCCATTTTGTGAAACAAAAAGCAACAGACTATAGCTAGAAATAGAGAGTAGAACATTTATATTTTAAATAGTTATGCAGAACGCTATTTTTCAATGAGTATTAAAGCCTCATATTTTTTTAACCTACTTTTCCTTTTTCCTTAATATAAGGCATATGAATCCTGATTCAAAATAATACATTGGATGTCCTTTTATTTTTAATTATAAAGTAACACAAAACTTCAGCAAATGTTCTACCTTAGTTTTACCTTAGTTGCTGGCTTGGTTTTAACTTCCTTTTCCCCACTTTCTAAGCACACAGGAACCCATAACACACATAAGAATCCAGAAAAGAGGTGATGTCAATTCCTCTTTGTTAAGTTCGCATAGAGAGGCAGGACGCGGAGTGCTTCAGCTCTTAGATTATTGTGACTTCAGCTCAGAACGGACCCGAATGGCTCAGGCGCAGCAGCTATTTATAGCCGGCTGCCGTGGCTGCCCACCAATCAGAGTGCAGGGTTTTCCGCATTTTACAACCAATGAATTCAAACACTTTACAACAATAACCAATCATTTCAAACTCTGCATACATAACACCCCTCCCCACTAGGTTTGGTCCATACTCAAACCCCATCTATCTAATATACTCTTGTAAATAGGTGGGGCTCTTACGGGTACGTTGAGACCTCGTGGTTCAGGTGTTTTGGGAATCTCACCTTGTGAGGAAGGAAATGTATCTGCCAACATTCCCTTTTAAGGTTTCTTGTACAGGTAGAACCTGTTTGGTTGCTACAACCTGGTCTCTCCTCCCAATCCATTTCCAACTCAGTTTTGTCCCCTAAGTCTGATACTGAAGTACAATCCTCCATTTGTAAAAATGGTTGTTGGGACTGTGACAGGTTTTGGGATGGTTCCTGTTGTGTTAGCTCATTACACATGGGGTTGATTCTTACTTGCTCATTACCTCCATTATCTTCCCCTTCCCCCCTAGAAAAGGCTGTGGGAATGGAAGCCAGAGAGGAGCAAGGGTGATGCTCCAGAGGCAGTCTGGACCGTAACCGGTCTATGTGCCTACTCCACAAGACACCATCCTCAGTTTGAACCCTGTAAGACCTGGGGCCTGTAATCTGGGTTATCTCTGTAGGAATCCATAATGGGTCACCTACAAGGTTTTTAGCGTAAACAAAATCACCGACAGAGAATTGGTGAGTTTTGCTGGTGGAATCTAAGGATGCGTTAGGTGCGTAAGTGGGGTGAAGGCGGTCCAGGGTAGATCTGAGTTTTCTACCCATCAAAAGCTCAGCTGGAGTTAAATTAGTGGATGGGTTA
Source organism: Naja naja (assembly GCA_009733165.1). NCBI lineage: Eukaryota > Metazoa > Chordata > Lepidosauria > Squamata > Elapidae > Naja > Naja naja. Next base: position 24,005 of record SOZL01001763.1, on the reverse strand, counting down.
GGAGTGATGTGTTGGATACTGAGTAGTCTTTCAACTTTCTCAGTGATGTCCCCAGGACCCAATTGTTGGAGCTTCTCTTTGGTGAAGTGTACCATGCGTTCAGCCCGGCCGTTAGTCGAAGAATGCCCAGGGGCTGTAAGGGCGTGTCTGATACCCAGTTGTGCTAGATATGATTCAAAAGGTTGGCAGTAAATTGAGGACTATTGTCAGAAACAATAACATCAGGTAACCCATGAGTTACAAAAGTTTCTTAAGCTGCTTGATAACAGCGTCTGCTGTGGTGGAGGCCATAGGGATAATCTCCAACCATCTGGAGTATGCATAATAAGGAAAGTGTGCCCTCTGGTAGGGCCAGCAAAATCAATATGAATCCTGGACCATGGACCTCTAGGACATTCCCATTCCTGTGTGGGGGTGAGAGGTGGTGCAGGCCTGACTTTCTGACAGTTTGGACAGGATGCAACCCAGTTTTCAACCATTTTGTCTATACCTGGCCACCATACATAACTCCTGGCCAATCCCTTCATTCTGACAATACCGGATGACCCTCATGTAACATTTCCAAAACCTCTTTCTGCAGTTTTGCAGGAATAACCCCTGTTTCCCCACAAAATACATCCCCTTAAAACAGATAATTCAGTTTGCCTGGATTTGAAAGGTTGGGAAGCCTGAGGTAGATCTTGCAGTGGCCAACCTTTTTAACCCAACTCACAATAGGAGCCAATAAAGTGTCCTTGGCAGTTTCTCTAGCAATTGTAGCAGCATGGACTGGAAGCTTGGCAACAGTTTCTAGAAAAAATGTAAGTTTCAGGAGCAGGTTCTCAGTGTGCAGAGGAAGTGGGCAGCGACTCAGTGCATCTGCGTGCCCAATGTCTTTCCTGGTCTATGGATGAGTTTATATGAATAAGCAGCAAGAAATTCAACCCATCTCAGCATTCTGGGTGACAGGATGGTTGGTGTTGGTCTATCACCTGCCATAATGCCCAACAGTGGCTTGTGATCTGTGACAATGGTGAATCTTCTCCCATAGACGTATTCGTGGAACTTCTTGACTGCTGCTACGATTGCCAAAGCCTCTTTGTCCAGTTGACTGTAGTTCCTCTCTGCTTTAGTCAAAGTGCGAGAGTAAAAGGCAATAGGAACTTCCCTTCCACTGGGAAGCATGTGGCTCAACACCCCACCTACTCCATAAGGGGATGCATCACAAGTTAATACTACAGGTAAAGTCCCAGAAAATTGTATCAATACACAATCAGAACTGATTAGTCTCTTGATATTGTTAAATGCAGACTCTTCTTTTTTGCCCCAAACCCATGCAGATTTTTTGTCCAGTAACCTATGTAAGTGTTCTGCAATGGTTGCTTTCTGAGGTAGGAACATGTGGTAGAAATTAACAAGTCCCAGAAATGCTTGCAAGTCAGTTTTGCATTTTGGTCTGGGGGCTTCTTTGATTGCCTGGACTTTGGCTTCTGTGGGGTGGATGCCCTGTTGATCAATCATATATCCCAAGAATTCTACTTTGTCAGTTCTTAGTGTACACTTTTCTTTTTTTTACTTTTAACCCTGCTTTTCTGAACCTGGTCAGAACTTCTCTGAGTTTCTCATGTAATTGAGTGTTATTTTCAGCAGAGATTAAAACATCATCAAAATAAGGCACCACCCCAGGTAACCCTTGTAGCATCCTTTCCATGAGGCTTTGAAATATGCCTGGCCACACTTACTCAATTGTAACCTCTTGCATTTGAATGCACCCGATGGGTTACAATGGTTTGGGCTTCTGCAGTTAGATCATCTACTGTTAACTGCTGGTATGCTTGGGCCAGGTCCAATTTGGCGAAGACTGTGCCCCGCCAGAGAATGTAATAAATGATGAACCACTGGAACCGGATATGCACTTTGTTGTAGTGCAATGTCCCCTTGTAATCCCCACAGATTCTCACGGAACCATCAGCCTTGACTGGCGTGACTATGGGTGTCTCCCACCTGGAATGGTCTGTGGGCTCTAGTACCCCTTGGGCTATTAGTTTATCTAATTGTTCATCTATTTTTCCTTTAAGGCAAATGGTACCCTCCTGGGTTTTAAATGGATTGGTTGTACCTTGGGATCTAGGTTAAAAGTGATAGGGGTCCCCAAGTACTTGCCTAATCCATTGCTGAAGACCTCTGGAAACTCAGACTTCAAGGATTCTTCCCACTCAGTGTTGCTCACGTGATTGATGCCAGTTACTTCGATGCCCAGTGGGTTGAACCACTCTAGTCCCAGCAAACTTGGGTGATCTTTACCTACAATGGTCAATGGCAGGCGCTTGGTGTGGCCTTTGAATTTCATGTTGAATTCTCTTGTTCCAACTACTGGAATCTTGTTCCCTTGGTAGTCTTTAAGAGTTAGTGCTTGTTTCTTGAAATGAGTCTTCTGAATGTCTGGTATCAGTCTTTGAATAGTGTCCCATGACACCATGGATAGATATGAACCATTTGGCAAGGCCTTCCCTCAATAAGTACCTTGACATGCACTTTCCTGTTATTTAATGAATAGGAATGACCAATAGTTACTGTTTGATGAGTTTCATTTTTTCCATTTGCTTCTGTGCTGCTCCCCATTTTCTCGCTGGTGTTGCTTGGCTTGACTTCTCTGTCTTTGTTGTTTGCAGCAAACTTCCTTCTGTTTGGTGGAGTTCTGGATGATTTGCAGACTCTTGCGATGTGCCCTCTTTTTTCACAACAGAGGCAAATGGCATCCAGGAACTTGCATTCAGTGCGGGGGTGGTCCCCCACCACAACCTATGCAGTGGAAATCTCACCTCTTTCTTCTCAGGTCGTTTCGTTTCCACTCCATTCTGAGTCTGTTAATTCCTTCTTCTTCTCCACTGTATTCTGACTCAGATTCAAGCTCATCAAAATGAGTTGTGGTGGTCTTTTCCACATCAGAATGGCCCGTAGTCTTGTTCATCTTTCTCATGGCTGCTGCTGAGAATTTGGTGGCTTCTGCTGAAGATGCTTCCTCTATGGCTTCTTTCAGTGTGATCTTGGGTTTCATCAGCAATTTGCTTTGCAAAACCTTGTCTTTAAGGCCCAATACAAAATGATTGCGCATGGCCTCCTCCAAAATGCTGAATTCGCACGCACCCCCAATGCTCCTTAAACTTGCCACGAAGTTACTGACGCTTTCGTCTTCTCCCTGATCTCGGTGATAAAACTCGTGTCTCTTAATGAGGCACAATACTTGGGGCATGTAGTGTGCCCTTAAAAGTCTCTCCAGGTCAGACCATGCCATTACCTTCACGTCTGCCGAGCCAGCCAATGCCTTTGCCATCTTGAAGACTGAAGGACTGCAATAAGTGAGGAACACCGCCCTCTTCCGCTGCTCGGAAATGGCGGCCAGATCGTTTCCTTCTAAATGCATCTGAAACTGATCTGCATACGACTCCCAGTCTTCGTTCTTTGGATCGAACGGGGCTGGGGGGGTGTTCAGTGCAGCCATCTAGCTCTTCTCTGTTCCGCGTTGCATTCTCTTCGGGAATATCCCACCTTCATCGCCAGTGTTAAGTTCGCATAGAGAGGCAGGACGCGGAGTGCTTCAGCTCTTAGTTTATTGTGACTTCAGCTCAGAATGGACCTGAATGGCTCAGGCGCGGCAGCTATTTATAGCCGGCTGCCGCGGCTGCCCGCCAATCAGAGTGCAGGGTTTTCCCACACTTTTACAACCAATGAATTCAAACACTTTACAACAATAACCAATCATTTCAAACTCTGCATACATAACACTCTTGTTCTTGTGCAACTCTTAGTAAAATACTTAGCACAAAGAGAAATTAAATCATTATTATTGATAAAGTTATAAAACAGTGGATACAATGTTTTGCCCAAAGAGAATAGAAATACTGAATTAATACTTCTGTATGTTGCAAATACATTTTTTATTGTTTGCACTGGTAGTGAAATGATACCATTCGGTGCAATTGATTTACTCAAATTTCACCAACTAAAATAGTGTTTTTGTGTATATTTTAATTTTTTTGAAAAAGGATAAATTCAGTCAAGATCAATATCAGAGTATAAGCAAGTCCCCATCAAAGGTGAAAGGCAGGGTATAAATTGATTAAATAAGTAAAATATGTTATGGTAGTTAGTATTTCTGCCAACAGTAAGTAATGTCAACAAGCCATTCTCATGATGTCTCCTCAAATGTCGTATCTATTAGATTCAATGGGGCTTACCTCCTAGTATGTGTGGATGGAGTTGCAATTTTAATTCTGTTTTCATTGAGCTGGAATTTTTTTCTGTGTCATTTACCACAAAAAAAACTACTATGATTGAAGTGTGCCAATGATTTCCCAAAAAGCCAATGCCTCTTGACAGACATTTGTGTTTTAAATAAGCTGTAAAAAAACATCACAAGCATCTCTTTTCCAGTCTGAAAAGAGTCTACTTGGGTCAAAGTAATGAAATATTAGCTCCTAAGAACTGAAAGTATAGTAAAGTTTGATATTTGTTCAATGCACATCTTCTCACTTAGCCCACATAAATAGTTTTTATTAATAACAGTCTATTACAGAAACCTATCAGTGTAGAATAGAGGTGCCCATAGGGTACGGTAGAAAAATCCAAGGTGTCAGTGGCAACTTGCAGCATAATCAACCAACCAGAACAGAGTATAATACATTACAGTATTTTTCCTTAAAGCTACAAACATATATATTTGTGGTTTATATATTGTCAACCCAACTATTTACATATACATAACAGTTCCATTGGTTGATCGTTCTCACTGTCAGAAAGTTTCTCCTTATTTCCAAGTTAAAGCTCTCCTTGTTCAGTTTCCATCCATTGTTCCTTGTCTGGCCTACAGGTGCTTTAGAAAATAGCTTGACCCCTTCCGTTCTCTGGCAGCCTTTCTGTGGCACAGTTACATGTTGCATTACGGAAGTTTCACTGAACACTGGCTTGAACCGGATTACTTCTAAAAATGTCCTACTGCATTTCAATCATTCAATAACTGTACCTGTGAAACTAGCAATGCAGATTCTGGCAACTCCCTGTCCACTTGAGGACAAATAGTAAGCACATCTGGTTGGACACAGTTATAGTAGCCCACAGCTGCTGAGGTTGAGAAACACTGGATCATAAATGAGTTCTTTGAAAAATACATGAAGGATTTAGAGCACCATTGCTACAAAAGCATTTGACCACAGTACCAAAAAAGAAAAGAAAAGAGCCTTGGGAAGTGACAGTAATATCGCTGCTGCTGCTCCCTTTCTTCTTTAATAACAGGTGGCCCTTCCATGAACAGCTGGCCAACAGGGGATTCCAGCTGGCTATTCTGGTTCTATTTAGTGTATCTCACCTGCTCTGCACAACAAACAAGAACCCTGAAAAAAAATGGACTAAGGGCAGGACTCTCTGAACCTGTCTCTCTGGCTGTGCATGGGCAGGAGAATTTTGGCTCAATCACATCACTTTAGTTTGGGGTGTGCATGTGGTTGATTTTCGATCTGTTCTCAGAATTAGAAAAAAATGAAGCTGGAGATGAAAGGGGGAGGAGAACAAATCTGAGGAGATTTTTCCCCTCCATACTTCGGTTTTCTTCCTTCTCGTGGCTTTGTTGCTTTATTCTCTTTAATACAACCGTTTCATTATTTCTTCTCTTCTCTTGTTGGAACAGTTTTGTGTTCCTCAAAACTCCCCTTTTCCCTCGAAGCATGCTGTGACAAGAGCACACTTGCTCTTCGGAGCTGGTTTATTGTTCAGCATTAAGAAATGGCAGAATTACTCATGAAAGATTAATGTCTTCCTGCAAGGATCTTTGTACCTGAGGACAAGCAATTACAAAAATATGTCCAAAAGGCATTGAGGGGAGGGGAGGGAGGAAGGGAGCGGATGGGAGGGGAAGCAAGAAAGGATATTGAGAGTACATCAGCCAGGTATTTTGTAGCCGGGCAGGTAAGCCTTTTTTCTGAGAAAAGTACCCAATTTATACTTTGAAAACAGAACTGCCTTTGTAACATGACAAATACTATGACAAATACCGCACACGTAGTGCTTTTTGCAGTTCCATAGATGCAAAATTGATGCTTCTTGCAGCACAAAACTTCAGATTTGAGATCTAGAACATACAAAATTTCACAAATCTAGAACATTGAAGAATTTGAGATGCATTCCAGGTCCATGGGAAAGACAACAAGGGGCAAATGAGCAAATCTGTGTTTCAGTATCACAATACAAACTCCATTCTTTGCAAATTTGCAGTGATCATGGTATGTTTTATTTCTGCCTTCCTAAACTAAGTATCTTCCAAATATCTTTGGACTGCAATTTCCAGAATTTTTGACAGCATGTCTGAAATCACCTTAAACACCAGGTTGGGAAAGATAACCCTAGGTGTTGCAGGTAGATGTATAAACCCAAAGGACCAAAAAATAATTCCGGGTGGATTCTGCATGAAAACAATTAACAGGCCATGTTCCATATAACTCCCAAGTTAAATGACTGAATTTCTCAGTATTTTTCCTCTAAAGAGGAGCAGGAACAGACTCTTGTTTGAAGAGTAAGAAAAATTCCATTCTGCTTTTCCTTCCGGGGCCCATGGAGAAAGAACTTAGTCTGCTCTGTGCCACTGCTCTCATCCATATTACCTACCAACAAAGCTGCTTTTCATATTTTTTTTAAAAGCTGAATCATAGATTTCACTGGTGTCATATGCAGTTTGGCCCTGCTTTCAGACCCTCAGATTAAAAATGATAGTTCACAATATATAGCTTCCTTCCTTTGTTTTTAATGGAATCATCCTGAGTTCTTGTAAAGGTTCATTTTCTGCTTGATTTCCTAGCATTTGCTTTGGGTTCCCAGAGAGACTGCAGGTATGAGTCTGAGAAGAAACCCAATATACTGAGTACTTTAAAGTGAACATTCATCATTTAACTTGCCTTCTGTCACTGCCTTCAAGGGAGATGGGGGAAACTAAAAACAATCTCCTGTTTCCCTCTAAAAAGCACCAAAGTTGCACACAGATAAAATGGACTGGAACTCATTTATATTCAAAGAAAGTATACAGCTATTATTCAGCTGAGAATTCTTTTTTTTAAACTCTCCTAATGTGAAACTATAACATGAAGGAAATCAAATTTAACCTAAGAAAATGCCACACAAATATTTTCACCCCTAGTCATACAAAATAACAGATTTTGCAGTCTTACAGAGTAGTGTTGAATATATTTATGTAGAAGGAAATTCTGTCCATGTTTCCTGGAACTCCTTTTGTGTTTAATCAATCCTCTCATTCAAAACCTGCATTTCAGTTGGGTTTTAGACTGTTTTTGTTTTGCTTTTATTGCTGCATATTATCTTTTAATCTTGTACTGTTGGATAGAGAGATAAATTCCTAAGTATTTAGATGTATACAAGTTATAGTTATTGATAGCATGCTAAAATCTGGACTCCCGTTACTGAGAAACAGTGTACAATATAGGAATAGACACATATTTTTTAAAAATCTCCTTTTATAATAAATCTATTTGCAATTACATACCACTTAAATACGGAAAATGTATAACATTTTCTTGGGTTAAATATATGCTTTGTGATAGTCAAGGAATGCAGTCTCCTTCTATGCCTTTACAGTATCTGCATTAAAAATCCTCCTACTGTTGAGGCAGCCTTCTGCCAATGTGTATATGTTATATACACATAAAACAGGACCCTCACACATCATCCCCATTCATTCTGTCATCCCCATCTTTCTCTAAATCAGCAGTCACCAACAACTGGTGGGCGACCCCACTGGTGGGCCGTGAAAGGTCCTCTCATTATTGCAGTGCAGAATCACGGCAAGCAAATTTGGGAGACTGAGCTAGCCGATGGCAGATAGATAGATCACTGAATAATTCTGTGAGCAACTCAATCTGCCTGCCTGCTTTGCCTGATTTGGATAAAGTTGCTCTTTTAATAATAAAAATTCAATATTTACATACATGGTGTGTTGTGAGTTGATTTTGTGAGTTTGCTTGCTAGAAAATTTTATGAGTTTGCTTGCAAGCAAATTTTATGTGACAGACTGAACTAGCCAATGGCAGATAGATAGATTTCTGAATGAATCTGTGATTCTGTGAACCCAGCTAAGAGCCCATGTTAGGACTTACCTGGTTGCTATGACAGTGGTGAGAAGGGCCTATCTCTCCACTCTCATAGCGTCCCGCGAGATAACCTTCAGCCGCCCTGTTTTGGTTACCCGCTCTCTCCTCACCAGGGAAGGGAGACCCGCTGCGGGAAGGGCTGAGGAGTTTGGCCAATATCTGTCGGATAAGATCACTCGAATTCGGAGTGGGTTGTCCTCTGATTTGCAGTGGTCTGAGGATCGGGATACAAGTAGTCTGGCCAGTGTGATTTGGGATGAGTTCGATCCTGTTTTCGGGATGAAATGGACGGGATTATGCAGCCTGAGTTCCACCACATTTTTGTTGGACCCGTGCCCTTCCTGGTTAGCTTATGCTGCCAGGGAGGTCACCCGCGGTTGGTTCCGGGCAGTTGTCAATGCTTCACTAAGGGAGGGTGTCTTTCCCGCCACCTTGAAGGAGGCGGTGGTGAGACCCCTCCTGAAGAAGCCTGCCCTGGACCCGACCGTGTTAGACAACTTTGTCCAGTCTCAACCTTCGGATTTTTAGCGAAGGTTGTTGAGAGTGTGGTGGCTCGGCAGTTTCCACTTTTCCTGGATGAAGCAGACTACCTGGATCCATATCAATCGGGCTTCCGACCTGGTTTCAGCACGGAAATGGCATTGGTCGCGCTGATGGATGATCTCTGGAGGGCCAGGGACAGGGGTTTTTCCTCTGTCCTGGTCCTATTAGACCTCTCAGCGGCTTTTGATACCATCGACCATGGTATCCTTCTGCTACACCTCGGGGGTTGGGTATGGGGGCACTGTACTTCAGTGGTTCACCTCCTACCTCTCGGGGCGGTCGCAGTCGGTATTGGCAGGGGGACAGAGGTCCACCTCGAGGGTGCTCTCTTGTGGGGGTCTCAGGGGGGTTCTCTCCCCCTGCTATTTAACATCTATATGAAGCTGCTGGGTGAGATCATCCGTGGTTTCAGGGTGAGTTTCCATCAATATGCAGATGATACTCAGCTGTACATCTCCACCTGAACCAGATCGGTGATGCCCTCTCCCTGATGACCCAGTGTTTGGATGCGATACGGATCTGGATGAATGGAAACATGCTTCGTCTCAACCCGGCCAAGACTGAGTGGCTGTGCATACTGGCATCGCGCCCAGCCCAGTCAGGATTATCCATCTTTAACCATAGGGGAGTGGTGTTGCCCCTGTGGATAGGGCACGGAATCTGGGGGTTCTCCTGGATGTACGGCTTCGATTGGAGGAGCAGGTGGGGGTCGCCAGGCTTTTGCCCAGCTCCGTTTGGTTCGCCAACTATGCCCTTTTCTCGACCGCGATGCCCTGCACACAGTTACTCATGCCCTTGTTACCTCCAGACTCGACTACTGCAACGCTCTCTATCTAGGACTGCCCTTGCATACCATCCGGAGATTACAGCTGGTGCAAAATGCAGCGCGCAGGTGGTGATGGGAGTTTCCTGGTTCTCCCATGTTAGCCCCCTCCTGCGCTGTCTGCATTGGCTGCCAGTTGTGCTCCGGGTGAGATTCAAGGTGTTAACTTTAACATACAAAGTCCTTCATGACATGGGTCCACAATATTTAAGGGAGCGACTCCTGCCGACATCGAGTACTAACCGCCCTGTGCGATCACATAGGCAAGGACTCCTTGGGGTCCCGTCGGCTGGCCAATGCCGTTTGGCGGTCCCCCGATGATGAGCCTATTCTATCGCGGCCCCTGACCTCTGGAACCAACTCCCCCTGGGACTCCGCCTGGCCCCTGACCTCCGCGCCTTCCTCCGTGAATTGAAGACCTGGTTATTTAACCAAGCCGGGCTGTGACCCTTTGGGGGGGGGCAGGTTTTATTATGGTTTTTATTATGTATTTATGTAATTATATTTCAATGGGGCTTGTTAGTTTAATTCTTTTTTAATTATTTATTGTTCTTGTTGTTAGTTATGAGCCGCCCCGAGTCTTCGGAGATGGGGCAGCATACAAGTCTCATTAATAAATAATAAATAAATAAATAAATAAACTCAATCTGCCTGCCTGCTTTGCCTGCTTTAGGGTAAAAGTTGCTCTTTTTTTAATAAAAAATTCAATATTTATATAAATATATAATATTTACATACAAGCCATGCTCAGCCAGTCACATGACCACCAAGCTACACCCACAAATTAGGCCATGCCCACAGAACCAGTTAGTGGTCCCTGGGATTTAAAGTTATGAGTTTGGTGGTCCCTGAGGTCCAAAAGGTTGGCGACCTCTGCTCTAAATCGCTCATTGTAGCCTGTTTAAGGCCACCTGGTTTAATTAGAGTTTGACTCTGGATCTAATTGTAACCTGTTATGTATGTAGGTTTGAATGTCATTGGTTTAGTTTGAATTGTTCTTGTAAAATGTCAAATAGGATTGGTTTAAATAGTGCGGGAAAACCCTGCACTCTGATTGGCTGGCAACTATGGCTGCTGGCTATAAGAAGCAGCCGTAGCCCAGCCAAGTCGGGTCCATTCGAGCTGTAGTCACTAAATAAACTGTCTTCATGCAAACTTAACACTGGCGACGAGGATGGGATTCCCCTGAAGAGGAGACGACGCGGAAGACAAGCAGAAGAGCAAGATGGCTGCGCTGAACACCCCCCCAGCCCCGTTCGATCCGGCAGCAGAAGACTGGGAATCGTATGCGGATCGCTTCCAAATGTATTTGGAAGGAAACGACCTCGCTGACATCTCCGAGAAGCGGAAGAGGGCGGTCTTCCTTACGCACTGTGGTCCGGTAGTCTTCAAGATGGCGAAGGCATTGGCGGGAGCTGCAGACGTGAAGGTAATGGAATGGCCTGATTTAGAAAAGCTTTTAAGAGCCCATTACGCCTCACAAGTATCGTGCCTCATTAAGAGACACGAGTTTTACCGTCGGGATCAAGGGGAAAACGAAAATGTTAACGACTTCGTGGCAAGTTTAAGAGACATTGGGGGTGCATGCGAGTTTAACAACTTGGAGGAGGCCATGCGCGATCGGTTTGTTCTAGGCCTCAAGGACAAGGTGCTTCAGAGCAAATTATTGTTAAAACCTAAGATCACATTAAAAGAGGCCATAGAAGAGGCCTCCTCAGCAGAAGCCACTAAGTCCTCAGCAGCAGCCATGAAGAAAATTAACAAGGCCTCAAGCCATCCTGATGTGGAAAAGTCCACAACAACTCATTCCGAGCAGATAGATTCTGAATCAGACTGTAGTGAGGTGGAGGAAGGAATTTATAGACTCAGAATGGAAAAGAAAAAGAAAGACCTGGGAAGAAAAAGGCAAGACTTTTATTGCAGAGGTTGGGGGGGCACCCCCGCACTGAATGCAAGTTTCTTGATACCATCTGCCTCCGTTGTGAAAAAAGAGGTCATCTAGCAAGAGTCTGCAAATCATCCAGAACTCCTCCACACAGAAGAAAGTTTCCTGACAAAGATTTCAAGCCCAACAACTTCAGTGAGAAAATGGGGTGCAACTCAGAAGCAAATGGGAAGAATGAAACTCATCAAACAGTCACCATTGGTCATTCTTCACCCTTGAGAAGCAGAAAAGTACATGTGAAGGTACTCATTGAAGGAAGGCCTTGCCAAATGGAAGTGGACTCAGGCTCCTATTTATCTATGGTGTCATGGGACACTATTCACAGGCTACTTCCCAACATTCAGAAGAAACATTTCCAGAAGCAAGCACTTACTCTTAAAGACTACCAAGGGAACAAGATTCCAGTAGTTGGAACAAGAGAATTCAACGTGAAGTTTAAAGGTCACACCAAACGTCTGCCCCTGACCATCGTGGACAAGGATCGCCCAAGCTTGCTGGGACTTGAGTGGTTCAATCCACTAGGCATCGAGGTGACTGGCATCAATCACGTGAGCAACTCTGAATGGGAGGAGGCCTTGAAGTCTGAGTTTCCAGAGGTCTTCAGTGAAGCATTGGGCAAGTATATGGGGACCCCTATCACTTTCAACCTAGATCCCAAGGTGCCCCAATTGTTTAAAGCCCAGAAGGGTCCCATTTGCTTTAAAGGAAAAAATTGATGCACAATTAGACAAATTAATAGCTCAAGGGGTTTTAGAGCCCACTGACCACTCCAGATGGGAGACACCCATAGTCACACCAGTCAAGACTGATGGGTCAGTAAGAATCTGTGGAGACTATAAGGGACACTGAACCATGCACTGCAGCAGAGCGCATACCCAGTTCCAGTGGTGCATCATCTGTTACATTCACTTGGCAGGGGTACAGTCTTTGCCAAATTGGATCTGGCCCAGGCATATCAACAACTAACAGTTGATGATGCCACTGCAGAGGCCCAAACCAGGTTACAATTTGGAGTAAGCATGGCACCAGGCATCTTTCAAAGCCTTATGGAAAGAATGCTCCAAGGACTGCCAGGGGTAGTGCCTTACTTTGATGATGTGTTAATCTCTGCTGAAAATGACACTCAGTTACAAGAAAGACTCAGAGAAGTCCTTACCAGATTCAGGAAAGCGGGGTTAAGAATCAAGGAAGAAAAATGCACTCTTAAAACTGACAAGGTTGAGTTCCTGGGCTACATGATTGACAAGCATGGCATCAACCCTACAGATGCCAAGGTTAAAGCAATCAAAGAAGCCCCTAGACCTAAATGCAAAACAGATTTGCAAGCCTTCCTTGGACTCATTAACTTTTATCACATGTTCCTACCTCAGAAGGCAACCATTGCTGAACCATTGCACAGATTACTTGACAAAAAGTCTGTTTGGGTCTGGGGAAAGAAGGAACAATCAGCATTTAACAGTATTAAAAGACTAATCACGTCTGATGCTGTACTGATACAGTTCTCTGAGAATTTACCTGTTGTACTGACTTGTGATGCATCCCCTTTTGGAGGGGGGGCGTTTGAGCCACAGGCTTCCCAGCGGGAGGGAAGCCCATATTGCATTTTACTCTCGCACCTTGACCAAAGCAGAGAGGAATTACAGCCAATGGACAAGGAAGCATTGGCAATTGTTGCAGCTGTTAAGAAATTTCATGAATATCTGTATGGGAGAACATTTACCATTGTTACAGATCACAAACCTTTGTTAGGCATTGTGGCAGGAGACAAACCTACACCTACTATCCTGTCACCAAGAATGCTGAGGTGGACTGAATTTCTTGCTGCTTATTCATACAAACTATCCACAAGCCTGGCAAGGACATTGGACATGCTGATGCACTGAGTCGCTGCCCACTTCCTTCCACAAGGAGGACTTTGAACCTGAAACACACACCTTTTTCCTAGAAACTGTTGCCAAGCTTCCAGTGCATGCTGCTGAAATTGCCAGAGAGACTGCCAAAGACACTTTATTGGCTCCTGTTATAGGCTGGATTAAGAAAGGTTGGCCTCTTCAAGATCTACCTCACCTGGCTCAACCTTTTAAGTCCAGGCAAACTGAATTATCTGTATTAAAGGGATGTATTTTGTGGGGTAACAGGGTGGTTATTCCTGCAAAACTGCAAAGAGAGGTTTTGGAAATGTTACATGAGGGTCATCCTGGTATTGTAAGGATAAAGGGATTGGCCAGGAGTTATGTATGGTGGCCAGGTATTGACAAAATGGTTGAAAACTGGGTTGCATCTTGTCCCAATTGCCAGGTAGTCAGGCCTGCCCCACTCTCGCCCCAAACAGGAATGGGAATGTCCTAGGGGCCCGTGGTCTAGGATCCACATTGATTTTGCAGGTCCTACCAGAGGGCACACCTTTCTTATTATAGTAGATGCATATTCCAAATGGCTAGAGGTAATCCCAATGGCATCCACCACAACTGATGCTGTCATCAAGCAGCTCAAAAAACTTTTTGTAACCCACGGGTTACCTGATGTTCTTGTCTCTGACAATGGCCCTCAATTTACATCCAACCTTTTGAATCCTATCTAGCACAACAGGGTATCAGACATGCCCTTACTGCCCCTGGGCACCCTTCGACTAACGGCCGGGCTGAACGCATGGTACGTTTTACCAAGGAGAAGCTTCAGCAACTGGGTCCTGGGGACATCACTGAGAAACTTGAAAAACTTCTTAGTGTTCAGCACATCACTCCTAGCCCATCTACTAACTTATCCCCAGCAGAGTTGTTGATGGGTAGGAAACTTAGGTCTTCCCTTGACCGCCTTCATCCCACTTACACACCCAACACACCACTAGATTCCACTTCCAAAGTTCGCACATTCAGTGTGGGTGATTCTGTGTATGCTAAGAACCTTATGGGTGAACCTTTGTGGATTCCTGCTGAGATAATTCAAATCACAGGCCCTCATTCTTACAGGGTGCAAACAGAGGATGGACTCCTCTGGAGCAGGCACATTGATCAACTTAGATCCAGGTTCTCTCAGGAACATCGCACTTGTTCCTCTCTAGTTCCCTCACCTGATGTCAATTCTAGGGGGGAAGGGGAGGAACAGGAGGAAAATCAGCAAGCAAGAATCCACCCCATGTGTAACGAGCCATTACGACAGGAACCATCCCAAAACCTGTCACAATGCCAAAATCCATCCTTAGAAGTGGAAGATTGTACATCACTACCTGACTTGGGTGCTGACATTGGGCTGGAGATGGGTTGGGAGGAGAGACCAGATTCTAACAATCAAACAGGGTCTTCTTTCACAGGAAGTCCAACTAGGGAAATGTCAGCAGACACATTTCCTCTCACTGGGTGAGAATGTTAAAACTTCTGAACCATGAAGGTCTCAACATACACGCAAGAGCCCCACCTATTTAAAAGAATACATTAGATAGGTTGGGGTTTGGTATGGACTGAACCTAGTGCGGAGGGTTCTTATGTATGTAGGTTTGAATGTCATTGGTTTAGTTTGAATTGTTCTTGTAAAATGTCAAATAGGATTGGTTTAAATAGTGCGGGAAAACCCTGTACTCTGATTGGCTGGCAACTACGGCTGCTGGCTATAAGAAGCAGCCGTAGCCCAGCCAAGTCGGGGCCATTCGAGCTGTAGTCACTAAATAAACTCTTCACTGAAGCTCTTCGCGTCTGACTCTTCATGCAAACTTAACATAACCTATGCTTTAATCGCTATGGTATTGTCTGATTCAGAAAAAGGAAGCTATGTAGGGCTCACTGGAGGCATTTAATAAGCCTCAGGAGAATTGAGGACAGAATATTTACTGGGATCACCAGGAACAATTTCTTTTCATTATAACTTACTGTGTGTCAAACAATATTGTTTCTTCATCGTTAGCCGAAGTCAGGGGTACCATAAGAACAGCAGATCATCAGCTTTCACAAGAAGATCTCACAAACAGATTATAGACAAAAATGACATAACACAGTCACCAAAATATGCATGGAACATTTTTAAAAATTATCATGTGCCAGTAATAAAAAAATGGTGGGAACATAGAGCTAAAAAAGTAGTTGAGAATATGCACTTTGAAATATTTTGGGATTTCCAAATACAAACTGATAAAATCTTAGCCCATAATGCACTAGATTTAATTGTGGTTGAAAAGAAGAAAGACTGGAAAAGTGTGGCAATACCAGGAAATAGTTTTACAGAAAACAAAGAATTGAAAAAACTTCACAAAGTATCAAAATGTGAAAATCATTGAAAGGTAACAGCATAAACTGGTGGTGGCCAGTGGTTATCCAGGACAGCACTTCAAAAATTTGTGTATTCACATCTGTTGATTACAAAAGTCAACACTACTTAGAGTTGCATGTATACTATGCCGATACATAATCACATTTTAGGTTTGTCACTACATTTTTTGAAATTTGTCTGCTCAGCTCCTAAGCTAAGATTTGCAGGCAGGTGCCTGCTAGCTAGAACTGTGTTATCTTGTCTCCATTGCAATGAGATAAGACTGTCTTGTGATTTCTGATTTACTGAGCATGTTTCAAAAGTTTTTACTTCACTTCCTGTAACTCCCTTTGTACTTTTTCTGTATATACCTTTGGTGTGAGATTCAGCTGCTGGTATGTATCCCGTTAGGTTTTGTTATTTTTGTAAATAAAAAGATGTTTCTTAGATTACTTTCCAGGTTTTATTTAAACAAAGTTGACAACAAAGAAAGACACGATCCACCTCTAATTAGCAGGGATGTTTGGAAGATTTTTACTCCCTGACAAGGTTCTTGGGAAGAACTCGATGTGAATAAAGACCAGAGCCAGTTAAAGAGCTGCCAGTTATGATTTCATGTTTTTGTGTAGATAATAATAACTACAATGACAAACCAATAATTGTACATCTTAAGCAAGGTTAAAATAGGTGATAGACATGGTAGATTAGGGTTAGGGTCTGTTGGCTTTGATGGGGTCTTCCCACTTTAAAACAAAATACAAACAAGTTTATTTATTTTGCCATTTACAGAAGAGTGAATTGGCTGAATGGTTCCCTTATATATAAATATTTTGCAAAATAGTCTCCAAATGACTCCAATGGGTGCTTTTTTTTTCAGGCTTGGTTCTATGTGGACATCCACCATAGTAATCCAAGCTTATGTTGAATCGGCTGCATGAATGTCATAGTTCTGAGTAGTAATAGATTCAATATGCAGGTAGTCCTCAGTGCAAGGAACCAGAACAATTCTGTGAATAGGCCAAAGCAGTTTCTTTATTATTGATTACCTATTTTACAAGAATCTTGCCAGACTGATTGCATACCTCTGGAAATGGCAGATAAGGCTTCAATGGTCAAGCCTTTGCTATTTCTTCACATGGAGCCACTTTCTGCTGAAATGCCTTTTTACCCCATTCTGCCCCTTTCTTTTAGCTGGTAATTCCACATCAACTTACAGGTGGTTGTTCAGTAATTCTTGACATTTTTTTTGGTTTCTGGCCAAAAAACCCCAAGTTGGGTAATGAGGATTTGTTTAATGATCGCAGTGTTTGCTTAACAACATGGTGTATGCTTAATGACCATGGCATTCAGACCCATCACAAAAAATGCTGAAAAAAATTGGGTATGGTCATGTGAGGCCTGGATTTACAACTGCAACACCTGTAATTCTGACCTCAATTATGGTCTTACGTTGAGGACTATTTGTAAATCAATGGGAGACTTGCCTAGGGCGGGGGATCCGGAGAAGAGGTAGCCACAACATTAGTGAGATAAAGGGAAGGTGCAGCTTAATGAAAAGAAAAGGAAGGAATTCCTACCATCATTCTGCACCACAGTAGAGTCAGGGACTCCAAAATCTCTAACAGGACCATCCAAGGGGAGTGGGGAAGACAGCTAAGACATTTTGGCAGCCAATCAATGAATGCTTGATTGAAGTCCCACTTTTTTTTTACATGCACCGTATGTATGAAAGAAGCAGTTATTAGATGATAACTTGTTGTGTAATTATAGACAGAATCTATAATACTATGCAGTAGATTTTCTGCATCAAGAAGTGATTGATTTTCCTTCCATTCTATGATTCATCAGTTAAACATTATTGTAGTTTATCAGTCATTGTGCAAGTAATGAACTCCTTCGTTGTTTTGTATAAGTGACATCTTTGGGCAACACCTAATCAAATCACTTTAAAAACTGTGAAACATATTCAATTAAAAAATAAAACATTAGAAACAATCAAAACAAAATCCTGGTACTAATTCACACTAAGTATCATTAAATTAAATTAAATTAAATTCATTTATTTTGTCAATCGCTTACAAGGATAAACATAGTTGTGAATACATGAAATGAATACATATAAGAAAAATAAAAGAAACAATAGGACAGGGACGGTAGGCACGTTGGTGTGCTTATGCACACCAACAGACCTCTTAGGAAAGGGGTGAGGTCAATAGTAGATAGTCTAATGTTAAAGTTTTTGGGGTTTGGGGAAGAAACCACAGAATCAGGTAGAGTATTCCAGACATTGACCACTCTGTTGCTGAAGTCGTATTTCCTGCAATCAAGTTTGGTGCGGTTAACTTTGAGTCTGTATCTATTGTGTGCTCTTGTATTGTTATGGTTGAAGCTGAAGTATTGATTGACCGGAAGGACATTGCAATGTATGATTTTATATACTATTCTTAGATCAGACTGAAGGTGGTGTAGTTCTAGGTTTTCTAGGTCTAGAATTTCAAGTCTGGTGGCATAAGGTATTCTGCAACGAGTAGAGGAGTGTAGAACTCTTCTTTGAAATATTTCTGGACTTTCTCAACTGTGTTAATATCAGATACGTGATATGGGTTCCAGACTGATGAGCTGTATTTGAATATTGGTCTAGCAAATGTTTTGTATGCCCTAGTTAGTATTGTGATATTACCAGAGAAAAAGCTACGTAGGATTAGGTTAACAACTCTTAATGCCTTTTTGGCTATGTAGTTACAGTGGGCTCTAGCACTTAGATCATTAGAGTTGAGTATTCCAAGGTCCTTGACGGAGTTTGGATCATAGTTTGTATTTTATTTTCTGATTTTTGCCAATATGTAAGACAGAGCATTTATTTGTTGAGATTTGAAGTTGCCATTTGTTTGACCATTCTGATACATAGTCGAGGTCTTTTTGAAGGGTAGCAGTATTGTCTCTGGTGTTGAATAGCTTTACATCATCAGCGAAGAGAACTCAGTTGCTCTTAATATGATCACAGAGGTCATTTATGTAGAGTATGAAGAGAGTTGGTCCTAGAACACTGCCTTGGGGGACACCACTGTTGACAGGTACAGAATTTGATAGAATTTTGACCATTTGTTGTCTGTTTGACAGGAATGCTTCTATCCAGTTATGCAGGTGTCCAGAGATACCATAAGATTTTAGTTTTAATAGTAGTTTGTCGTGTACCATTGAATCGAAGGCTTTAGAGAAGTCTATGTAGATTGCGTCTATTGCTTTGCCCTGATCGAGTTGTGTAGTCCATATGTTTTTGCAGTGTAAGAGTTACAGATTACAGGATAGTTCTTTTCTTAAACCATATTGTTTGTTAGAGAGTAGGTTGTTTGTCTCTAAGTGGAGGATAATGGATTGGTTAATAATTGATTCCATGACTTTATAGGTGACACAGCATAAAGAGATTGGTCTGTAATTTTCAACTAGACTGGGGTCTCCCTTTTTGAAGATGGGGATGACCGTGGCTTGTGACCATAGGTTTGGCAAGGAGCTGGTCCTGAAAGATTTTTCAAAGATTATGCTTAGAGGTTCGGCTATGGCAGCAGATAGCTTTTTTAAGAAGTAGGCACATATTCCATCTGGTCCAGTAGATAGAGATGATTTTATCATTGTTAATATCATTGTTGATAATGATGATATCATTGTTTTAACTCCCAATGCCTGGAGGAAAAGCCAGGTCTTTCTGGCTTTCTGGAAGGCTAAAAGCATGGAGGTCTGCCAAACCTCAGGGGGCAGGGCATTCCATAGAGGAGGGGCTGCCACAGAAAAGGAACACTTCCTTTTCCTAGCTCCCGTTAGATGATAATTTTGAGGGAATGGAATCAGGAATGTGCCATGCCCATCTGTTCAGGCAGCATGGGTAGATGTCCTTAGGGAAAGGCATTCCCAAAGATAGCCTTTAGGACTTTAAAGATGGTGACCATTCATGCACCCAGAAAGATACAGGAAGCTCAGGTCATGCAACAGCAGTGTTATATGGGCAGGTATCCCCTTTACTGTGCATGCTGCCATGTCTTGAACCAGTTGAACTTTCTGGGTAGTCTTCAAAGACAATCTCATGCAGCCCTAGCCATTGGTGACTGTGAGCAAGGCCTCCCAGTCCAGAAAGGGGCATAATTAGCACACCAGATGTCTGTGCAAAACCCTCTCCCTAGCCACGGTTAGTCAGCAACAGCCAAGAAGTGTGTAAAATGTATGTTTCATTACCTGTTACATCAAATGAGTGATAGAGTATGGGAATAAAGTACAATTTTCTTGCAAGGGGTTATCTGGAGCACTTTTGGATGAACTCAAGTCATCTCCTTATCTGGAAAGGAATTACAAAGAGCCAGTCTATTGCCAGCTCTTCATTCTATCATGGTCATTGGCTTTACTATCCTTAGTTTGCAATTCCCCCCCAAAAAACCACTTTGTTCTCTTTCCCAGAGAAAGAGAGAGAGTGTGAAGAAAAAGAAATTGTTGCAACAGCACAGGTCTAACAGCACCCCCTAAAACTTTGACTTAAAATATTCTGAGTGACATATTATTCTTCCATGTACAAAATTTGTCAGTTTGAAAGGTGCTAATGCTGCCATTCAAGGATCTCACCCACCTTAGGGAGAAACTGGCAATGGTTTTGACACATCAGTAGATAGTGCTTGGTAAGAAGGAAACAAAAGTGATGAATCTGCCAAACACTGTCTTACTTCTGCATTAAATGAGACTCCTTAGTCTCACTGTTGAGGCAGAATAATGATTGGCAGTGAGGGCAGCACAATTTGTGCTGGGACTTTAACTAGCAGTCCCAGACTCAGTTCCCTTTGTGCCTGGCTGCCTCCACACAGTATCGCATTAGGTAAGAAAACCCTCTCTGTCTCTTTCTGGAAAATAATAATTAAAAAAGATGGTGGCCCTACAGTCTGTTTTCCCATTCATCCATGATTACTGCTTCTTTGAACTTCTAAAGTGAAAATAAATTGGCAAATTTTTGTAGTACTGGCTTCTGAAAAGATCATGCACTGTAGCTTCTATGATCTGTTGTTATTGCAACATATTATCAATTTAATACATTTATTGTGGGTTTTCATGCTGGTAAGTGTTTCAAGTCTTCTTTGCAACTGCAGCATTTTCTGTGTTTAAAATGCTGTCTCTGCCATTGATATCTATGTCTTTGTACTCACATTTCCTGAATAACAGAGGAGATTTGAGTTCTCAAGGACTAGGTTTGTACGATAGGGAAGGAACAAGAAGGCTAAGGGTGAACATGATCCAGTGAGATCTCTCAAATACTTGCTTAAAAGTAGTTTTCACTTGTGGCTTATTCCCAAGTCAATTGTAATAAGATTGCTGTCTTAATCTCTTAGTGAAAATAGGTGTGTAACACACTATCTAGAAAACAAGTGGACACAGGAAAGGGAAACATAGATATGGAAAATTTGTAGTGATTGTGACTTTGTGGAAAAACAAGCGTGAAATAGCTGACCACTTTTGTATATTCTTGATCTGGTGCTGTTTCCATGTGTCGTTATCCCTGGACTCAGGGGTAGAACCGGTTGTTATGATTGTGCCCAATTCGGAGAACCGGCAAATTGTGTCCCTGGCTGGCCCCTCCCCTTTCCTCCCCACCTAGTGTGTTTGGTAAGTTGCTATTTTCTTCCCCAACCATCAGCTGTTCTGCTGTGCTGGGAGATTTAGATTAGGTAGAAAGCAGGAAATCGTTGGATTTCTTGCTTTCTAGCTAATCTAAAAGCAGAACTGAATCTTCCTTAGGACTGAAGCTTCTATGTTTCAGTGCAGACTCAGCTAGCAGATTGCAGAAAGATATATCTGAGTGAATCTGTCACTCTGTGAGCAACTCAATCTGCCTGAGTTTTTTAAATAATTTTTTAAATAAAAATTCAATATTTACATACATGGTGTGTTGTGAGTTAATTTTGTGAATTTGCTTGCAAGCAAATTTTATGTGACAGTCTCAGGTAGCAGATTTCAGAATGGTAGATCTCTGAGTGAATCTGTGATTCTGTGAGCAACTCAATCTGCCTGCCTGCTTTGCCTGATTTTGGGTAAAAGTTGCTTTTTTTATAAAAAAAATTCAATATTTACATAAATATTTATAGTATTTACATACAAGCCATGTCCAGCCAGTCACATGACCATCAAGCCATGCCCAGTCAGCAAGCCATGCCCAGCCAGTCACATGATCACCAAGCCATACCCACAAATTAGGACATACCCACAGAACTGGTTGTTAAGAAATTTGAATCCCATCCCTGCCTGGACTATAATGCCCATCCTAGCTAAGATGGAATTTGAAAGGTTTTATAGTCAACAAATGATCTGGAATAAAATTTCAAATGAAATTTCCCTTGTCTGACAGAAATATTCAAGAAAATGAAAAAAAAAACAAGGAAATATCAATTATCTTTGCCACCATGGTGTCTCTGAAATAATAAACCCAAAATAAAATATGAAACAGCCATCTAACCTGCAGTTTGTAATGGTTATAAACATATCTTTTCATGTTTATTTTTCCCTTGAAAAGAGGCATTTTTAGTATTTGTTTTTGTTTGGAATAAAGATGCATCCATAATTAACTTAATGTGAATTACCTGTTTGCATTATGTTCTGACAGTGCATGTAGATCTTTCAGCAGTGAAACTTAACATTCTGACCTACCATTTAATACACTAATACTAATTTTATCTTACTAAGGCTCTGTGTTGCATTAAATCAATTCAGGTTAATTCAGAATTATGTCTCCCACCCACTATCAATAGCAGCACTGTTGATTTTCCCTAAGCTGACCACCCACTTTTCTGAGAATCTGTAGCAAATTAGAAAATCTGTCATTGCTGAAGAAGCTGGACAGCTAGGATATGGCTTGTCATTCCACCTACACAATACTCAGTCTTTGTCTGCTATCTCTTAAACTAACCTGACATAGCTTAGCCTCCTGGTCAATGGCAGCTTTATTCTCTTGGAAGGAATGCAGCACTCACCGGCATTATTAAGAAATTTCTGGACAATGTTTCGTGGCTGAGCAATAATCCAAGGTTCTATTAAAAAGCCATCTGGGTAATTAATAGCACATTTGTTCTCAGCCTCCTCCCAATTTGTCCATTAGTGGAATAAAAGCACAGGACAAAGGCTAATGTGGTTAAGTTATATTTTACAAGAATTCTTCAGGAAGTGAAAAACACATGATAGTTTTCCAAAGATGTATAAGTTTATGAGCACTCTGTGAGATCAGCAACATAGCAAGCCCCTGAGGCTTTTAATCAGCTCTTTCCACTGTCAATAGTTGACGAGTGACATATAGTATAGACTCTACCTTCCTTTGCATTGACAAGGCTCAGCATGAGAGGAGAAGGAGGTGATGGGTATGGTAGCATGTGATTCACAAGTACAATCTCCCTTACTAAACTTTTTCCAAGACTCCACATCAAACAGTGCAGAAATGACTTTTATACCTTGTCACCTGAGAGATGAAGATTTGTTTGAGGTTTCCCTTTAATGCTGTCACTTGAAAGCAGGATTCCAGCCTGGGGCTGCAGAAGTTTTCCTTCTGTTTTCAGAGCAACCCTCCCCCCATTATTTTCTGTTCTAACAGCAGTTTGAAAGATTTTTACAAATTGAGATCATTGTTAAGAAACAAGGTTCCAATGGGTTAGATACTTCTCCCATCCCCACATTAATTCTATTCTAAATAATGAAAATCCTCTGTATTTAAAATTCACATTTGTCTCCTTCCCTCCTTCCCCCCACTCTGTGTGTGTGTGTGTGTGTGTGTGTGTGTGTGTGTGTGTTATTCCCATCTAGTGGTTGTCTGGACTTTTTCAGCCTCATACCTGCTGGTCCTAAGCAAGAAGTCATCTATAGCTAAATGCATAAGTAAGGATTGATGTGATCAAAGCACGTGGAAAGAAATATTCACCTAAGCCCCTCCTGGGTTTGTAGATTTAAGACTTTTACATTAGCATACTTCAATTTGCAGAAAGACCATAATATCAAACTTGGAACAGTTACTGCTTGGAAAAGTGCTCAAACATGTTAAATTTATGACAAAAAAATCGGTTATCATAACTGTAAACAAGACAGTTTTGGCAAAGCAGTATGAAATAAAATAAACTTCTGATCTTCTGAAATAGGTAAAATGTTTGGGATGGAAGAGAACAAATGGGCCTACAGCAAACTTCTGGGTGGCAATATAAAGCACAGATTTTAACCTAAAAGCCCTATTTGGCTTAATGCCAAAAACCTTCAGGACCATCTCTTCTTTCAACCAGAATCAATCCATCTGATTAAAGAAATCCAGTGAAAAGTGTTA
>SOZL01001762.1:0-28080 GCA_009733165.1 Naja naja | reverse complement strand
TAGTTATTTATTTATTTATTTATTTATTATTTGACTTGTATGCCACCCATCTCCAAGACTCAGGTGGCTCACAACTAAAACAACCACAATAAATAATAAAAAGGAATTAAACCAATCACAAGCCCAAAATAGTAACAAATCTAAAATTTAAAATAATTTAAAACCATCCCCCAGGGAGGGGTCACAGCCAGATTGGTCAAACAACCAGGTCTTCAAATCATGGCAGAAGGTGCGAGGTCAGGGGCAAGGAGCCCCAGGGTAGTTGGTTCCAGAGGTCAGGGCCGACAGAATAGGCTCGCCGGGGACCGCCAGCCGCATTGACTTGCCGACGGACCCTGAGGAGTCCTGCCTGTGTGCTCACACAGGGCGGTTGGCACTCGATATCGGCAGGAGTCGCCCCTTAAGTATTGAGGACCCATGGTGTAGGACTTTGTATGTTAAAACCAAAACCTTGAATCTCACCCGAGTGCAACCGCAACCAATGCAGCACACGAGGGAGGGGTAATATGGGAGAATCGGAGACTCCCATCACCACCCAGGCGCCGCATTCTGCACCCAGCAATCTCCGGATGCAAAGCAGTCCTAAATAGAGAGCTGCAGTAGTCGAAGTCCAGAGGTGACAAGGGCATGAGTGACTGTGCGCAGGGCATCTCGTCCAGAAATGGGCTAAGCTGATGAACAAGCGGAGCTGGGCAAAGGCCTGGCTGCACGGCCCCCACCTGCTCCTCCAACCGAGCCGACATCCAGGAGGACCCCCAGATTCACCCTCATCCACAGGGGCAACACTCTCCCCTATGGCCAAAGATGGATATTCCTGACTGGGCCGAGATGGGTATGCACAGCCACTCAGTCTTGGCCGGGTTGAGTCGCATGTTCCTGTTCATCCAAATCCATACCGCATCCAAACACCGGGTCATCAGGGAGAGGGCATCACTGATCTGGTTTGGGGTGGAGATGTACAGCTGGGTGTCATCCGCGCACTGATGGTATCTCACCCCAAACCACGGATGATCTCACCCAGCGGCTTCATGTAGATGTTAAATAAAGAGGGGAGAGGACCAACCCCGAGGGACCCCACAAGAGAGCCCTGGGGTCGACCTCTGCCCCCCCTACCAACACTGATTGTGACGCCTGAGAGGTAGGAGGTGAACCACTGAAGAACAGTGCCCCCACTCCCAACCCCTCAGGCGCAAAAGGATACCATGGTCGATGGTATCAAAAGCCGCTGAGAGATCTAATAGGACCAGGACAGGAAAAACCCCTGTCCCACGCCCTCCAGAGATCATCCATCAGCACTCCGCTCTGTGCTGAAACCGGTCGGAAGCCCGATTGGTACGGATCCAGGTAGTCCGCTTCATCCAGGAAGAGTGGAAACTGCCGAGCCACCACATCTCAACAACCTTCGCCAAAAGCGAAGGTTGGAGACTGGACAAAAGTTGTCTAACACGGTCGGGTCCAGGGCAGGCTTCTTCAGAGGGGCCTCACCACCCTCCTTCAAGGTGGAGGGAAAACACCTCTCTCAGTGAAGCTGACAACTGCCCAGAGTCAACCACAGGTGGCCCCTGGAGGCATAAGCCAACCAGGAAGGACACAGGTCCAACAAACATGTTGGAACTCAGACGCTGCATAGTCCTGTCCACTTCATCCTTGAAACAGGATCGAACTCATCCCAGATCACATTAGCCAGACTACTTGTACCCTGTTCCTCAGACCACTGCAAATCGGAGGACAATCCGCCCAATCCGGGCGATCTTATCCGACAGATATTGACCAAATTCTCAGCCCTTCCCTGCATGGGTCTGCCCCTCCCATAAAGAGAGAGGGTTAGAAACAGGGGCTGGGCGGTTATCTGTGACGCTATGAGGGCGGAGAGATAAGACCTCCTCGCCGCCATAGCTACCAGGTAAGTCCCATATGGGCTCTTAGCTGGCCTCGACGGATTGGGAGCGGGTGGACCTCCACCTGCTCTCTAAACCCTCCGACGACGCTTCATCTCCCAGAGCTCCTCGTATACCAGGGAGCCATCCGGGATCCATGGCATGAGGGGACGATGGGGACAACCCTGTCGAGGGCACTCCGAGCCTGTTGCAGCCGGATGCCAGATCCTCGCAGAGCTGTGGGCAAGGGAAGAGGAAAGAACCCCAGTTCCGCCTGGAACCTCTCAGGGTCCATCAGGCGCCTGGGGCGGAACCATCTAAGTGGCTCCTCATCCCAGCAGTGGGGGCAGCCTGTTGGAAGACCAGCCATAGGAGATAGTGATCAGACCATGGAACGGGCATGAAAAGTGGCTTGCCCTCTGTCACTACGCCACTGTTCAGAGACAAAACTAGGTCGAGAGTGTTTCCCTCATGAGTCGGGCCTTGAATCAATTGGGTCAGGCCCATGGCCCATAGAAGCCATGAATTCCTGGCCAAACCCGACACTCCCCAGGGAGGCAGATTGAAGTCCCCAGGACTATAAGATCCGGGAACTCCACCGCCACCCCGAGGACATCGAGAAACCCAGGTAGGGCTGCCACACAGCTGGGGAAAGGTATGTGAGCAGCAAGCCCACCCGACCACTGGGCCCCCACCTCAGGAGGAGGGTCTCACTCCCGCCTATCTCTGGAACCGTGACCTCACTTGGAAACAGGGTCTCCCAAATAACTACAGCCACCCCACCACCCCTTCCCTGGGCCCGTGGCTGATGCAAAACCCGGAAACCTGGGGGGCATAGATCAAACAGAGGAACCCCTCCCTTCAGGCCCAACCAGGTTTCAGTGATACAATCCAGGTCCGCAGCCTCCTCCTCAATGATCTCACGGAGGAGGGAAGACTTATTAGCCATGGACCTGGCATTAAAGTACACCAGCTTAAGCCCAGGGCTCCTGGTTCCTGTGTCCCCTGGGGAGGAGGCCATAGGGTCGGAGAGTGCCACCGCACAGAGAAGGCGGGTGCGTGCTCCCGGTACATGATATGGCCCTATGCCTTGACGTCTCCTGCCAATGATGAAGGCAGAACCCCGCCATAATGTTCAACTTTTGGCTTTTCAATCTGTTGTAAAGGTGTCGCATGGGGCTAAATCACTTGCTTTTGGAGACTCAGGATTTTTTCTTGATCTGCCTTCCTTCTCCTCCATTGCCATTCGGAAACCTGCCTTCCTTTTAAAAGATTTTTTAAAATTTCTCAAGGCTCCAGCTAAGAAAAAAAAAGAACCTATTGCCCACCATCTGTGCGCACAAATGAACACAACGTGTACAGAATAATTTTTGCTGTTTGGCTCTTGTCAGGGTTATCACGGGGTTAAGAGGGCTGTTTTGTGATGCCTCTTTGCAACCACGCAAAATTCTGGATTTCACACAATTGCCAACCTCACTTCAGCGAGGCCTTGCTCAAAGCCATGGACTGGCACTCTTCGGGGCCATCCCCTTCAAACAGTCCATGCCGGTGTAAACTTTTCGACCTTACTTGTTGCAAGTGTAAACGATTGCACCCTCAGTTGCTTGCCAAATACAGAAAAATCCTTCTTTTTCAGCTTCAAATTTCACACTGCTTGAGAGCCTTTGATGGACATTTCCATGGGCCGGGTTTTGAGTCGATCATCACTGTTCCAACAATACCTCTTCCTGTTTGCTTCCTCCTGCTTTTTGTTTTCATTTAAAAATGACAGTTTTCTATAACAACTTCAGCAGATGAAAGTTGCCATTTTCTAGGCTTGGCTGTTTGCAGTAAAGGGGCTTTACGCCGCTCGTCCTTTTAAAGAACTTCACAAATCATTGCATCCTTCTCGTTCAGATCATTATGTTGAATGGCAAAAAAACCCTTTATAAATCCTGCTGTGTATTCTAGATTTCTCCTTTCAGACAGTTGAGCAGAACTCAGAGGTTTTCCTTTAATTCATATCCTCGGATGATTTCGATGATGATGATAAGGATCATATTTTAATTTCAGAGTGCCAGACGTGTCAAAGAACCGGATATGGGAGCAATTCTTAAAGAGACCTTTTAATACTGTAGAGAATGTTGGTTCCCATTCTGAAAAGATTGAGATGTTATGGACAGATCTAGAATGGGTCCAGAAAAAAATGGAGAGAGGATGTCTGACCACAGCTGATTGTGTGCCCTTATTTTCAATTAAAGCCATTTTCTACTACATTGTGCCATTCTTGAATAGAATATTATGAATGAGCTGGAAGGGACCTTGGAGGTCTTCTAGTCCAGCCCCCTGTGCAAGCAGGAGAACTTAAACCATTTCAGTTAAGTGACTGTCTAGTCCAGGGGTGTCAAACACAAGGCCTGCAGGCTGAATCTGGCCTGCAATGTGGTCGGATCCAGTCCGCGGGGCCGTCCTGGAAAATGTAGGGGTCCGGCCCACGTCACTTCAGCCCAGTCTACACAATGCGAAGAGGAAACATGCAGTTTGGGGAATGGCATCAAGCTGGCTTCACCCACCCATTTGTCCTCCTGAGGTCAATCACAGCCCTGATGCGGCCCACAGTGAAATTGAGTTTGACACCCCTGCTCCAGACTCTTCTTAAAAACATCCAGTGATGAAGCACCCATGATTTCCAGTGGCAAGCTGGTTAATTGTCCTCACTGTTAAGAAGTTTCTCCTTAATTCCAGGTTGCTACTCTCTGTGATTAGTTTCCATCCATTTTTTCTTGTGCTGCCCTCTAGTGCTTTGGAAAATAATTTGACCCCTTCTTCTTTGTGGCAGCCCCTCAAATACCGGAATACTGCTATCATGTCACCCGTAGTCCTTCTTTTCTCTAGACTGGCCAAACCCAAATCCTATGTTTTAGTCTCCAGGCCTTTGGTCATCTTAGTTGCTCTTCTCTGCACTTTTTCCAAAGTCTCAACATCTGTTTTGTAATATGGTGACCAGGCCAGATTCTTTGGCCATATTGAAGCACCAGGCATAGCATCCATGAAGGGAAGGAGGAAGTGGAAAGGGTAAGGTAGAAAATAAGAGTAAGAATTACAGGGAGTCCTTGCCTGACGACCACAATTGAGGCCAAAATTTATGCTGCTAAGCGAGACACTGGCGAAGCGAGTTGTGCCCTGATTTACAACCTTTCTTGCCACCATTGTTAAGTGAATCGCCGCAGTTGTGAAGTTAGGAACACAGTTGTTGAGTGAATCTGGCTCCCCCCTTAACTTTGCTCGGCAGAAGGTTACGAATGGTGATCATGTAACTCTGGGACACTGGAACCATCATAAATATGAACCAGTTGCCAAACAAATTTTGCTGGGGATACTGCAATGGGTGCATGTGTGAAAAACAGTCATAAAGTCACTTTTTTCAGTGCGGTTGTAACTTTGGTCACTAAATGAATGGTTGTAAGTTGAGAACTACCTGTAGTAACCTAAGAGGCAAGTCACATGTCTATCATAACCAGGAAGTCCTTGACTTATGGCCATCATTGAGATGAGAATTCCAAGGCATTTTATTTTTTCGCCACAGTTGGTTAAGTGAATGACTGTCATTGTTAAGATTGTTTTTGTTTTTGATTTATTTGGACTTATAAGCTGCCCTCTCTCCCGAAGGACTCAGGGCAGCGTACATAAAAGACAGAAAGTACAAAAGTTAAAAGAAATTAAAAAGATATTAAATTATGCAAATAAACAATCAAATTAAAACCCCCGATCCCCTGTCAGTCCAGGCCAGATTGCAAAAATAGCCATGTTTTGAGGTCACGGCGGAAGGAGCGGAGATCAGGGGCCAAGCGCAACTCAAGGGGTAGTTGATTCCAGAGGGTGGGCACCCCCACAAAGAAGGCCCTACCCCTAGGGCCAGCCTACACTGTTTAGCTGATGGTATCCCCAGGAGGCCCCGTCTGTGGGAGCGCACAGGGCGATTGGTGTTTGTCAGTGGAAGGAGACGTTCTTGCAAGTACCCCGGACCCAAGCCATACAGGGCTTTATAAGTTGTTACCAAAACCTTGAATCTCACACAGAGGGCAACCGGCAACCAATGCAGGTCGCGCAGGAGGGGTGTAATATGGGAGAATTGGGACGGTCCCATCACTACCCACGCGGCTGCATTTTGCACCAGCTGAAGTCTCCGTATGAGTTGCAGGGGCAGCCCCATATAGAGAGCATTGCAGTAGTCGAGTCTAGAGGTGACGAGCACCTGAGTGACCGTGTGCAGTGCATCTCGGTCCAGATATGGGCAGAGCTGGCGTACCAGCTGAACCTGTGCAAATGCTCACCTGCTCCTCCATACTGAGCCATATGTCCAGGAGCATGCCCAGGTTACGCGCCCTATCCACAGGGAACAACACCTCTCCCACTATGGATAATGTTGGAATCTCCTGGATTATCCGAGATGATGGTGTACACAGCCACTCAGTCTTGTTCGGTGAACGCACGGTCATTAACTGAATCCAGGTCCCACAGCTGACTTTGCTTGTTGGGAAGATTGCAAATGGGGATCACAAGACCCTAGGAGGCTGCAATCCATCATAAATACATGACAGTTGTCAAGTGCCTGAATTTTGATCACATGACCGTTGGGAATGCTATGATGGTTGTAAGTGCGAGGACCAGTTGTAAGTTGCTTTTTTCAGAGTAGTTGTAACTTTAAATGATTGCTAAGTGAACAGTTGTAAGTTAAGAACTCCCTGTATTTCATCAATTTCCCCAGAACGGACTCAGGAAGAAGGAATGGGGTTGGCCTCCTGCTTTTAAGCGGCCTCTGGGGAACATCTGGAGATTAGAAGGAAGAGATTCAGTTTCTCTCTCCAGAGAAAGCCAGGGAAGCCCTTTGCACATGCTCTATCTCCCCTCCTTCAATCCTTTTGTAATTTGAATCCTCCTCCAAGATCTGAATTTAAGGCAGAAAGATGTTTGGAGGTGGTAGGACCTCAAAACATCTATATCAGGGGTGTCAAACTCGATTTCATTGAGGGCCACATCAGGGTTGTGTTTGATCTCGGAGGGGCATGGGCAGGGTGGGCATGGCCAGCTTGATGTCACTCATTGAGGCTCCATTTTCAGCTGTGATGGCCTCCTGCAGCCCTCTGCCAGAGAAAATGGAGCTTGGGGAGGCTGTGCTTGGCCTCCCTGAGCTCCATTTTCATTGGCAGAGGGCTGCAGGAGGCTGTCGTGGCCAAAAATGGAGCCTGGGCGGGCCACATGCAGCCTCCCTGAGCGCTGTTTTCGCTGGCAGATGCACCACAGGGCAGTCCTTTTCTGTTTTCAGGGTGGGCTTGTGGGCCAGATACAAGCACCCCGCAGGCAGGATCTGGTCCGCGGGCCTTGAGTTTGCACCCCTGATCTCATTGATGCTTGGAAAGCCATCAAAAGGCCCAGAAGATCTCCCCATCACCATCTACTGATCATCAAGATGCCTGCAGCCCTCAAGGATCAAAGATCTACATCAGGGGTCCTCAAAATCCCGGTCCATAGACTGGCACTGGGCTGTGGCATGTCAGAAACTGGGCTGTGCAAACGAGCGAAGCCCCATCCTCGGGATACAGGCAGCACATGAAACCATGTCATCCCCCCAAGTCCATGGAAAAATCTCTCTCCATGGAACCAATCCCTGGTGCCCAAGAGGTTGAAGTGGGGGCAACTTGAAAGAGATGAGAAGGTGACGACCCAGGCAGTCAAGCAGAAACCTTTTTTAAGATGCAAGCCATGTCTCCCCAGATCAGCAGAGGAGACGAGATGGCAGGCGAAGCTGTCATTGTTCTCCCATGCCCGTTCTTGGCGAGCAGCACCTGCAACAAAGAACACTGATTCCTTCCCACACTTCTAACCCTCCAGGCTTCACTGCTTCTTACCTTCCCATGGTGTTTTCCTTCCCTTACCACAGAGGTGTCAAACTCAAGGCCCGCAGGCCTGCTGGGTACTTAAATCTGGCCTGCGAGGCTGCCATGGAAAGAGTGAAGGACCGGCCCGCAGTGCAGTTGTGGTATTCTACCGGTTCGGCCCGGTTCGGCCAAACTGGTAACTCTGAGGATCATCTGTGAATGAACTGGTTAGCTCCGACGGTCAGCTGCTCAGCCCTCCCACCTATCCCAGCTCTATACTGATCTTTATTTCTTGCTTTTCAACCTCAGCTGCCCAGCAGCCAGCCAGTGCTGCATGTCAGCTGTTTTACACACAAGGCTTGTAACAGAAGGTGAGTTGCAAATGTGCGCCGTGCTCACACCGAATTGATAGGAAACATTTTTGAAACCCACCACTGTCGCAGTGCCTCTGCCAGCAAAAATGGAGCTCGGGAAGGGGATGCATGGCCTCCCCCAGCACCGTTTTCACTGGTAGAATGCTAGCAAAACAAACTACTAGCAAAAGTGGATCCCCCAGCCCCGCATGAGTCACCACAGGTGCCCCCGACACAAGTGGTGTTGAGCTGGACATGCACACCTGGACACGCCCCCCCCAAATCAAACACAACCTTGATGCGGCCCTCAATGAAATTGAGTTTGACACCCCTGCCTTACCACCGCTCAGCTCCTCTGCCCATCTACTACAGGGGTGCCAAACTCAAGGCCTGCAGGCCAGATCCGGCTCACAGGATGCTTACATCTGGCCTGTGGGGCCGCCCTGGAAACAGCGAAGGTCTGGCCCGCGGTGCCTCTGCCAGCGAAAATGCCATGCGCGATTCCCCCGGACTCTGTTTTCGCTGGCGAAGGGCTAGCAAAACAAACTAAAAGCAAAACAAAACAAATTTGAGCATCCAAGAAGGGACAGGAAAGGAGAAAGGAAAAGAGGAAAGACAAAAAGAAGGAAAGATGGGAAGAGAGCAAGGAAGGAAAAAGAAGGAAAGAGGGGAAGGAAGAAGGAAGGAAGATTATAATGAGGCAGGAGGGTCTGAGGGAAGTCCTGCCGTAGCACTTGGCCACCATAGGTGCCCCCGACACCTGTGACATGAGTGACATTGAGCTGGCCACACCCACCATGGCTATGCCCCCTCCCCCAGCTCTGCCGAGATCAAACACAGCCCTGATGCGGCCCTCAATGAAATTGAGATTGACACCATGATCTACTACCACGATCTTGGCCAGAGAATGTGCCCCCACCAGTGTTCACCAAACAGGACCCTAGATCTCACCCTCGTGATTCTTATACTGGGTAGACCTCGACGTACTATCACAACCAAGCCCAACCTTTCTGTCATTCAGCGAGACTTCCATTAAGCGTGAATTTTTGGCACGTTTTGACAACTTTTTCGTGCCATCCTTGTTAAGGGAATCTCGGCAGCACTTCAGTTATTCGCACAGTGGTGAAATGAATCTGGCTGGCCCGTTGCTCATCAGAAGGTCGCGTAAGGGGATCTTGGGACCCTTGCCTCTGGGACACCACAACTGTCATAAGCACAAACCAAGCCAAGCATCTTAATTTTTTTAAAAAAATAGTTTTTATTTAAATTAAGCTTTAAAAACTTTGAACGTGGTGGTCTTTTTACATTGTTATATAAGCAAAATATCATCAAACAATATAAACATTTATATACATATATACAGCTATATACATATTTACATTTGATCTTTATATCAATTTCTATCATAGACATTATGTTGCAATACAATCTCTTCTTAAATTCTAGTTCATATTTTAGACTTCCTTTCATATCCCTCCATACATAGAAATTTTCCCATACCACATAGAATTCTGAAGTGTCTCGCTCCTTCAATT
The DNA here is from genome assembly GCA_009733165.1 of Naja naja. Lineage (NCBI taxonomy): Eukaryota > Metazoa > Chordata > Lepidosauria > Squamata > Elapidae > Naja > Naja naja. Next base: position 18,457 of record SOZL01001762.1, on the reverse strand, counting down.
CTAACGTCATACTATCTAACTAATTTGTTTTGTTTTATTTGTTTTAATTATTTTAATTGACTGATTAGGCTTGTATTTGTTTAATTATTTTTTATTGTAATTGTATGTGGTTTTTAATGTTTGCTGCCCTGAGTCCTTAGGGAGAAGGGCGGCATACAAGTCTAATAAAATAATAATAGTAACTCAGCACATTGAAAAATCTTTTCTATTATTGCTTCATCATTCAGTATTCGTTTTAACTTCCATGTTTGGGCAATTAGTAATCTTGCAGCTGTAATAACATGAATGATTAGGTAAATATCTGCTTTTTTAAAATTCTCATTTATTATTCCCAATAAAAACATTTCTGGTGTATAATTTATTTTTAAATCCAACATTTCTTCTAGCCATTGCCATATTTTGTGCCAGAATTCTTGTATTTTCTTGCACTCCCACCACATATGATAATAGGTGCCCTGTTCTTTCAAACATTTCCAGCATGTAGGTGGTTGAGAGCTATACATTTTAGCTAACCTAGCAGGTGGAAGATGCCATCTGCAAAACTTCTTAAACAGGTTTTCTTTGTAGGATGTGGCTAACGTAATCTTTTTATTCCGGTCCCAAATTTGCTGCCATTGGTCCAAAATTATGTTATGGTCGAAATTTCTAGCCCAAGTTAACATTGGTTCTTTAACCTGCTCCTCATACATTTTATAATCTAGTAAATAGTTATACAATTTCTTTATTTGTTTCTTCTCTGATCCTAATAATATTTTATCTAATATTGTATCTTGACAGTTAATAAATTCTCATAATTATCCTCCTTAATTGTTGAGCAATGTGCCAAGATATTGATTCCTAAATATTTTGTTTTTTTGTACTATTTGAATATCTAATAACAAGGTTTTCTCTTTGTTTGCTGGTCATGTTCTTAGTTATGATTTTCATTTTTTCTTTATTTATTTTCAAACCAGCTACTTCTCCATATTCTTCAAGTTTTTCTAATAATTTCAGACCTGTTTGTTCAGGGTCTTCCAAGAAAAATACTAAGTCATTGGCATATGCTTGCAATTTAAATTTTTCTTTTTAAATTTCCAATCCTTTGATCTGGACTTCTTGCCTAATTATTCTCGTTAAGACCTCTAATGTATATATGAATAGTAACAGGGACAGAGGGCAGCCTTGTCTCGTGCCTTTTTGTATATGAAAGTTGTTAAGTCTGCATGAAGAGTAGAGAGTTCTAAAGAGTTTATTCAGTGACTACATCGAATGGACCCAGTTGGTTTGGCTGCTGTTCTTTATAGCCTGCAGCCGTGGTTTCCAGCCAATGGGTGTGCAGGGTTTCTTTCCCAAGACTATTTAAACCAATACCATTTGACATTTTACAAGAACAGTTCAAATAAACCAATAACATTCAAACCTACATACATAACAAAAGTTACTTGTCAATTCTCCATTTATTATTATTTTTACTTCTTGTTGTGTGTATATTGCCGTAATTATTTTTAAAAACTTTTCACCAATATCCATGTGTTTGAACTGTTGCATTAAAAAGAGCCAATTTACGTTGTCAAAAGCTTTCTGGGCGTCTAGAAATAACAAGGCTGCCTGTTGATCACTATGTTCTTCACAAAATTCAAGAGCGTCTAAGACTATTCTCACATATTTTGTTTGTCTATTTGGGAGGAAGCTGTTTTGATCACTATGTATGAATTCATTTAAATAATTTTTAAATCTCTCAGCTATAAACGTTGTAAATATTTTGTAATCTGTATTTAAGAGAGATATTGGCCTGTAATTTTGAATTCTTGTCTGGTCTGTACCTTCCTTTTTAATCAACACTATATTGGCCTCTCTCCACGATTTTGGTATTTTCCCTTCATAAAGCACTGCATTGAAGACCTCTAATAAATATTGATTCAGGGTATTCTGATGTTCTTTGTACAGCTCTGCAGGAATACCATCTGGGCCAGATGCTTTATTATTATTTTTTTGTTGTTGATTGCCTTAGCTACTTCTGTCATAGTAATTTCTTCGTTAAGCATTGATTTCATAGCTCCTGGAATCTTTGGTAATTCAGCTTTCCTTAAATAAGTCCTAATCTTTTCTTCTGAGTAGCTTTCGTTTCTTGTATATAATTTCGCATAGAACCTCTGGGCAATATCCTTTTTGGAGTTCTCGTCATAATATATATTCCCTTCTTCATCTTGTAGTTTATTCATCGTTTTTCTCTGTAATTTCTTAATTTTTGTGCCAGCCAAATGTCCAGGTTTATTGGCATTTTCAAAATAATTTTGTTTGGTTAGTTTGATTTGTTGTGCTAGTCTCTCTGTCTCCAAAATATGTAGTTTATGTTTAAGAAGATCTAATTTACTTTTCAGATTTTTGTTATTGCGTTCTTTCTGGTGTAGTGCCTCAATTTGCTTATGCTCTTGTTCTAATTTTTTTTGGTGTTGTTTTTTTGCCTTATTTCTGATTTACTGTTATCGTATTCTGTATCACTGTATAGGAAATTGTTACACCACATATGTATGTTTTAGCGGTGTCCCAGAGAATCTGTATTGAAATATCGTTGTTTATTTAATTTAAAAAAGATATCCAATTCTTTTTCCATTATTATATTGAACTCCTTTTCTTTGAGAATTGCCCTTTGAAAAGTCCATCTTGGTATGGCCTTATGTCCCTTCCACTGTAAACTTATGGGGTTATGATCGGCCCAGGTATTAGTCTCTATAGTCACTTTTCATATTTCTGAATCTATCTTTTGATATCCAGACCATGTCAATCCTAGACCAGGCTTTATGGCAATTAGAATAAAATGTGTAATAATTTTCTTCATTGTTCCTTTCTCTCCAAAGATCTATCAAATTTAGATCTCTAATCATATCAAAAAATGTTTTGGGGAGTATTATTTTTCCCCTTTTCTTGTATCATTATGTTTGTGGTCTCCTTTCCTATCTACAATTGTATTGAAGTTCCCCACTATACATAACCCATCGTATTCAATATCGCTGATTATGTTATGAAGATTTTTATAGAAGAGTTCTTGGGCTCCATTTGGTGCATGTATCGAGGCAATTATATTTTTGTTGTTTAGTTTAATCTCAACTATTAAAATTCTCCCTTCTTTATCTTTGTAAATCTGTTTGGCCTTAATCTTATTTTTCACATAGAGCCACACCTCTTTTTTTTTTGCTGATCTAGTGATACAAACAAGTTCCCTAACTTAGGTTATTCTACTAGACAAGCATCTTAATTTTGATCACATGACCGTGGGGATGCTGCAATGGTCATAAGTGTGAAAGAGAGTCCTAAGTCCAGGGATGGGATTCAGCCAGTATGGACCGGTTCGGGCGAACTGGTAGTTTCGGCAATCAGTTGGCCCTGCCCACCCACCCCTCTGCTAGTCTGTCCTATATTTCCTTTGTTTGAAGCCCAGCTGATAGGCATGGCGGAGCAGATTGCTGCGCCTCAGCTGTTTTACTCAACTGCAGTAGAAGGTAAGTTTAGCTGTTTTCAAATGCACCACGTGTGCCAGCGAACCGGTTGTTACACTGGTTGAATCCCACCACTGCCTAAGTCACTTAGTTCAGTGCCGTTGTAACGTACGGTTGCTAAATGAACTCTTGCAAGCCGAGGACTACTTGAATTCTATTTAGTTACCTCCCACCCTTCCTCCCACACCAGAACAGTAGACTCTGTCCTGTTTCTTCCCCTCTCTTTTATCTCACGAGCCTGTAGAAATTTATTTAAAGCATTTCCATGTCATCCTCCAGCTGAAAAGACTCTGAACCACTTACAAAGAATTACATCGCACTTGATTGCAAGCATAAAATGACACAACATTAAAGGATGGTGAGATGAGGAGGGCAGAGGGGAAAAAAAGCAAGCTCCGGTAGCAGACATTAAACTCAGATATAGTGTTAGGATTAGCTGTTAGAAAAAGGAGGGATTAAAGACGAAGTGGCTCTTTTTGAGTTGGGAGACCATATTGCTGCTTTTAACACCTGTTATTCTGATTACAATATGGAGTCTGACCAGCCCCAATCATATCGATATATTGGTGCAACCATGCCATGCTGATTGTCAAAGAGAATATGGCTCAGGCCTCAATTAAAAATAGAATGTCAGAGTTGGAAGGGATACAGATACAGATTAATAGAGTTGGAAGGGAGCATAAAGGTCACCTAGTCCAACCTCCTGCCCAAGCAGGAGACCCTACAGCCTACACCATTTCTGACAGATGGCAGTCCAGTCTCTTGAAAGCCTCCAGGGATGAAGCTCCCACAACTTCTGTTCCATTGGTTGATTGTTCTGTCAGAAAATTTCTCCTTATTTCCAGGTTGAATCGCTCCTTGATCAGTTTCCACCCATTATTCCTTTGTCTGGCATTCAGGTGCTTTGAAAAATAGCTTGACCCCCTCCTCTTTGTGACAGCTCCTCAAATATTGGAACATTATTGGATCTGAGAGGTCTTCATTAAAGAATCAAAAAAAGAAGGACTCAGGGTGACATGATAGCAGTCTTCCAATATTTGAGGGGCTGCTGCAAAGAAGAGGGGGTCTACCTGTTCTCCAAAGCACCAGAAGCCAGGACAAGAAACAAACCAAGGAGAAAAACAATAGAATGACTTGCTTCCAGAAGTTGTGGGTGCTCCAACACTGGAGGTTTTTAAGAAGGGATTGGACAACTATTTGTCTGAAATGGTATAGAGTTTCCTGCTTGAGCAGGGGGTTGGACTAGAAGACCTCCAAGGTCCCTTCCAACTCTTATTCCATTAATCAGTAGGGACTTGGAATCACTAGGTTAATGTAAAGACTCCCAGAACTTTTATTCATAATAATCAATAATTATCATTGATTATTAATAAAATATTTAATCAATTATAATTATAATTATACTTAATTATATAATTATACTTTATAATAATTAACCATTGTCCATTCTTTCTTCCCAAATCAGAAGCTTGTTTAAACAATAAAAATGACCTTATGGTATAGGAAACTAGACTTTTAGAGGCAGTAGATTATAATTAGTATTAACAACACAGTCTTCCTCAAATATATACAGCTCCTCAGACTGCTTCTTTTTAATAACATTTCTTAGCTGGAAAAGATGCTACCAAATTCCTACCAATCTGTCAGCTACTGAACTTTTCCCATTCAACTGAAAGAATGAACTTCTGGAAACCAGATGTTTCAAAAGGAATCCTTTATTGAGATGAGACAATTCAAGTAGGGTTTCAAAGCAGACTCTAACGGCTCCCAGGCATGCAGTGATAGACAAGGGAAGTTAGGACCACTCCCCTTATCTTGATGTGTATTTTGTCAAACAAAGAACCAACATGTTAATTCCCCCTCCCCTCTGGGGCATCTGGGGCATCTGGGGCATCTGACTCCAATCCTTCAGTTGTATATCATGTGTAGGTTATACAAATTCAATATAACATTTAATATATTCAGGTTACATCAAAAAGGATTTCTTTACCAACTTCCCTCCCCCCTTCTTCCATTGAAGAATGGCAGATAGACGGATCTGACATCCTGCCCTCCTTAAAAAGCAGATAGATCTACCTGGAAAACAGAAAACATGTGTTACATTTACAATTTAGGATGGTTTGTGAGGGTATTTCAGGTGGAACTTCTGTAGTAATGTGGGTGCTTTTACGTGTCGTTTGGCTACCCATTCATTTTCTGAGGAAGGAAGGTGTTTCCAAGCTACTAAATATTGTGTGGATCCACGATGAGTGCGTGAATCAAGGATATCTTTAATTTCAAAATGTTGTTCCCCATGTACCATGATGGGAGTTGGAGGTGTGGGGAGTGGGGGTCTGAGGTTTGAAGTGCTCTCCGGTTTGAGCAGGCTACAGTGAAATACTGGATGAATCTGCCTAAGTGTTTTGGGAAGTAGAAGCTCTACTGTAACAGGATTAATAATTCTGGAGATGGAAAATGGCCCAATGAATTTTGGCCCCAGTTTCTTAGAAGGTTGCAATGATTTTAAGAATTTTGTGGACAAATATACACGGTCCCCAACTTTGAAAGGTTTAGGATCGCAGCGTTTTTTGTCTGCTTGAGCTTTAAAAGCTGCTCTAGCCTCTTGTAAAGCTAGTTTTACCACTGACCAAGTGGCTTGCAATTTATTAATCCACTCCTTAAGGGAGGGAATTTCAGGTTCCTTGGTGGGTAGTTCTGGCATGGGGTTGAATTCCTGGCCTGTGGCTACTTGGAATGGGGTGAAACCAGTGCTGCTGTGGACCAAGTTGTTGTATGCTACCTCTGCAAAAGGAAGAAGGTCAGTCCAATTGTCCCGTTGGTAATTAATAAAACATCTTAAATATTGTTCTAATATGCTGTTTGATCTCTCAGCCCCCCATTCGTCTGGGGGTGATTTGCTGACGACAACCCCTGGGTGGAGCCTAATAGGTTTAAAAACACCCGCCAACATGTGGATGTGAATTGAACACCCCATCTGATATAATAATAATAATTATTATTATTTTATTTGATTTGTATGCCGCCACTCTCCGAAAGGACTCGGGGCAGCTCACAAATAAAACATAACACAATAAATAGTTTAAAAAGAAATTAAATCTAACAAGCCAAATAATAATAAAAACCCAATTAAAATCCAATTAAAAATCCCACCCTCCCCTGCAGGTGGTCAGTCCAGCTCAGCCTGTAAAAATAACCAGATTTTTAGATGGCGCCAGAAAGAGGAGAGATCAGGAGCCAACCGGAGCTCAACGGGTAGTTGATTCCATAAGGCGGGAGCTGCTACAGAATAGGCCCTTCCCCGGGGCACCGCCAGCCAACATTGTCGTGCGGACGGCATCCCGAGGAGTCCCAGCCTGTGTGCACACACAGGGCGATCAGTATTTGATATCGGCAGGAGACGCTCCCGCAAGTACCCCGGACCCATACCATGAAGGACTTTGAATGTTAACGCCAGAACCTTGAATCGCAATAATCCGTTGGGGAGCTCCATGAAGGCGATAAATGTGTATTAAAAATATCTTTGCTAAAGCCTTGGCAGTTTGGATCTTGTGGCATGGAACAAAATGAACCTGTTTTTAAAAAAGATCAGTTACAACCCAAATGACAGTATTTCCTGAACTTTCAGGGAGTTCCATGATAAAAGCCATAGAGATCTCTGTCCAGGGTGCTGAAGGTTCTGCTACAGTTTGTAAAAGTCCAGGAGATTTTCCTTGTCTTCTTTTTGCAGCAGCACAGATGGGGCAACTAGCAACATAGTTTTCAATGTCTTTTTTGAGAGACGGCCATCAAAATTGCAGGGTTTTTACAAAACCAAAGTGTCCCGCTATTTTTGAGTCATGGCAACGTTTCATGAGGTCCATCCTCTGCCTGGCAGGGACATAAAGTTTGTTTTCCACCCAGGCTAGTCCATCTTTGAGTAAGCAAGTGTTTTTGTTAGCCTGGAGCCAGTCGTCCTTAACTAGTGCCTCCTTAAATTTTGAAGTCGTTGCATTGTCAGCTAGTGATTTTTTCTTGTCTTGTGCCCAGGTGATTACTTTGGCTGCAAGTTGGGTCGATTGGATCATGGGTTTTATAACCTCAATCTTTTTGCTGTTGTATTGGAGTTTTCTGGATAGGGCATCTAAGAAATTCTTCCTCCCTGGAAGATATTTGAGAGTGAAATTAAACGGTTTAAAATATTGAGCCCACCTTGCTTGTTTTTCTGAGTGTTTCCATGGACTTTTCAGGGCTTCCAGATTTTTATGATCAGTCCATACTTCAAAGGGGATTTGGTTTCCTTCTAGGAAATGTCTCCATGTGAGGAGTGCCCATCACACAGTATATGCCTCATTCTCCCATATGGCCAATCTTTGTTTGGTTTCTGTCAGTTTCTTGGAGGTATAAATGCATGGTTGCAACTGTCCATTTCCATTCTTTTGGAGGAGGACTGCTCCAACTGCAACATCACTAGCATCTGCTTGGATGACAAAAGGTTGTTTGGGGTCTGGGTGTTTCAAGATTGGTTCTGCTGTGAACAGACGTTTGAGTTTTTTGAATGCCGTTTGGCATTCCGTTGTCCAGATAAAGGGTTGCCTTGGTTTGGGTTTCTCCCCCACCCCTTCGTTTTTAACAAGTTCGTGATGGGGAGGGCGATATTTGCAAAAGCTGGAATGAACTGGCAGTAAAAGTTCGCAAACCCCAGGAAGCTTTGCAGTTGTTTGCGAGTATGGGGCATCTCCCAATCGATAATGGCTTTTACTTTTTGTGGGTCCATCTCTATTCCCTTGTGGGATATTCTATATCCCAGGTAGTCCATTTTTTCTTGGTGGAATTCGCATTTAGACAGTTTTGCATATAGTTTGGCATTTAAAAGTTTTGTGAGAACTGCTCAGAGTAACTTGATGTGTTCTTCCGTTTCTGTGTAGATTAAAATATCATCAAGGTAAACAAGAACCCCTTTATATAAAAATTCATAGAGGGTCTCATTAATTAATTGCATGAACATGGCAGTTGCTCCTTGTAATCCAAAAGGGAGCACTTTAAATTGATAGCATCCCAGTGGGGTGTTAAAAGCCGTCTTCCACTCATCCCCTTCCCTTATTCTGATGCGGTAGTATGCCTCTCGTAGGTCTAACTTCAAAAAAATTATCCCTTTAGAGAGGTGGGCTAACATGTCCTTCATGAGGGGGAGTGGGTACATATTCTCCACACAGATGGCATTAAGTTTTTGGTAATTGACACACAGATGCAAAGAGCCATCTTTCTTTTTGCGAAATAATACATTTTTGGTCGGGTGGGTTCGATGAAACCCCTTTTTAGATTTCTATCAATAAATGCTCTGAGTTCTTTTAGTTCTCTGGGAGACATGCAGTACATTTGCAGTTTCGGAAGTTTAGCCCCTGGTAGGATTTTGATAGCACAGTCTGTGGCGTGATGGGGTGGGAGTTCATAAGAAGCCTCCTCGCTAAATGCTTGGGCTAAATCCTGGTACTCATTGGGGATGTTAATGGGTTCAGCTGGCTGACCAGCCATGGCTGATTCTCTGTTCTCTGTTTCTTTCCTTTTCCTTTCTTCTGAGCTATTTGCAATTACTACATGTCTCTGGCAATGTACGGTTCCTCTCCTCCAATTTATTTTTGGATTCCATTTCCGCAGCCATGTGAGACCTAGGACTAGTGGCCCTTCCATACCTGGGGCTACATTGAATGAGAGCATCTCACTATGGTTCCTTAGTCTTATTTTCAATGGTTCTGTGACAAACCTGGCTGGCTCCCGCTATAGTTCCATCTAATTGGCAAAAAGCGATGGGATTTTCCAATCTTTTTAGTTGGATTCCCAATTTCTCTGCTAGGGAGGGGTTGATTAGGCATCGGGTGCATCCCAAATCCAGTAGCGCTGCAACTTCCCTCCCCTTCCCTTGGCTAGGGATGAACAGTCTTAGAGATAGAGTGATTGGTTTAATTGGGTCGCTTACCAGCGGGTCGTCTTCCAGGTCGCTTTCAGACTGGCTTAGGTCTCCTTGGGGCATTGGGGATTCTTCCTCTGGGTTGGGTGGGGATCGGAACCTCACAGTTTCTCCGCTTTTCAGGCCAGTCTCCTTCCCTCGAGGGCTGGGTGTTCCAGGTTTCCCCCCTGATGGGTGGTCTGGCTTTCTGGCAGGGGTTTTGAAGCATGCTCTGCTGCGCGGTGTCCCTCCTTTCCACACTTAAAGCAGCCAGGTGGTCTTGGGGTCATGGTGGTTTGTGGTTTGAAAAATTCATGCTTTCCCTGGGGTGGGGATCTTGTCCAAAGTTTGCCACTGCGGTACCGGTTTTGAGTCATGTCTATCTCCGCCTCCTCTGCCATCAGGTACCATTCATGCAGGAGGTTTGGGGCGCCCAGGGCAGGCAGCATACAGGTCATCATTAAGTCCATCTTTGAACCAACAGATTAGGATATCTTCTGGCCAGTTGACTCGGCTGTCCAGGTCATGAAATTCCTCAGTGTACTCAGCTACTGGGCGACGGCCTTGCTTTACGACTCTAATGCAGTTGCGGGCTTTTCTATTGGCAAGGGGGTCTTCGAAGCAACGGCATAGGGCTGTCATGAAATGATTGAGGTTCCTCAGTTCTGGGGCGTTGACGTTGTGGAGAGTCACCATCCATCTGGCTGCTGCCCCTTCTAGGGCCAGGGTGACGACTCACACTCAGGCCCCCTGGGTTGGGAAATTCCGCCCGTATTCTTGCATGTAGGTGTGGACTTGCGCCAAGAAAAAACCCAGTTTCTGGGGGTCCCCATTGAATTTTACCCCAATGGTGGGACCTTTCTCTGCAGTTGTATGTCCCTGGGTTGGGGCGGGTTAATCCCTTACTCTGGGGTGGCAAGAGGTCGGGTACCTGGTGTCAGGGTTCCAGAAATTGTCTGAATTAATCAATAACTCCGAGACAGGAATCATCTCAAGGTTCTTTATTTATACAGAAACTGGCATCAACTGTAAAATTTCAGCACTGAAGACACTCCCAAAACTTCACACAAAATCCAACCTACCCCCACCCCCTTTTCTACACCTCATTAATCACGTGAACCAATTAGTCTGCAACTGAAATTTCTAACTGCGACATACTTAATAACCTTGAACTTTTAAACTAAACTTTTTTTTTCCTCCTCCTAACAAAATTTCCATTACATCACTCCCGCTCCTTCATCTTGTGGCAGCAATGAATTCCAGAGCTGACACCTGGTATGGCTGCTGGACCTTTGGCTTGTTCCTCTGCCCGATCATTCTCCATTGCATCAGGGGTGACGGCTCGGGTTCTCCCAATTTCTGGTTCCCTCGCTCTCCTACGTTAGCGACCCGGTCCATCCATCACATTGAGGTCCTCCAGGGCTTCCTTCATGAGGTGTTTTATGTACTGTTTCAGTCGCACATCCGCCGGTGGTTCCTCGACCCATTCTTCCTGATCCGATAGGGCCTCCAGCTCCAATTTCCACCCAGGTTTACAGCTACCCCGGGTGAGGGTTACTCCCTTGGTTCTTCCATCCAAGCTGTCTCTCTTTCCTATGCCAATAGACCACCGGGGCTTCGTGGAATTTTTGCCGGCAGCTTCTCTGTCTTCAATGGTCAGTGTCTGGCTGGGTAGATGTCGAAGTTTCTCCCCAGCATTCGGCTTCCCCTTGCTCCTTGCTATATTCAGACATTTTTGCAGGGCCCCCTCGGTAAAGTGAAGGTTTTTTTTTATTCCTCTCCGGGATTCACCTCTGTTGCAGACTCTGCTTTATGTCAGCTACTGAACTTTTCCCATTCAACCGAAAGAATGAACTTCTGGAAACTAGATGTTTCAAAAGGAATCCTTTATTGAGATGAGACAATTCAAGTAGGGTTTCAAAGCAGACTCTAACGGCTCCCAGGCATGCAGTGATAGACAAGGGAAGTTAGGACCACTCCCCTTATCTTGATGTGTATTTTGTCAAACAAAGAACCAACATGTTAATTCCCCCTCCCCTCTGGGGCATCTGGGGCATCTGGGGCATCTGACTCCAATCCTTCAGTTGTATATCATGTGTAGGTTATACAAATTCAATATAACATTTAATATATTCAGGTTACGTCAAAAAGGATTTCTTTACCAACTTCCCTCTCCCCTTCTTCCATTGAAGAATGGCAGATACACGGATCTGACATTATGACGTTATGATGAATGCATACATGATGGCTTTGAAGAGATGTCAGCCTGTCTTTCCTGTTTCTCTCTAAATTTAGCATGTCACACCCAGCATCAGGGAGACAGAAAGGCAAGGAAAAGATTTATTGAATCAAGAGCCAACACCTGCTGGGGAAAATGATTATATTTGAAGTCTATTCTGCGTTTTCTGCCTCCAGATGCAGGAACCTCGAACTCAAGACCACTTGAGACTCAATATTTCCAGCCTGATAATATTTTCATTTCCCCCCTCCGTTCCATGCTGTCCTTCATGAGGTGTTTTATGTACTGTTTCAGGACTCCCTGGATAAGTTCCTGCAAATTTTCTTGCCAAGTTTTTTTTCCCCCGAGAAAGTGATTTACCACTGCCTGCTTTTTAGGGCTGAGAAAAAGTAGCTAGCCCAAAGTCGACCCAGGCAGGACTAGAACTCACCCATTCCTGGTTTTGGGGGATTTCTGAGGCCTTCACTGATCAACCAGTCTGGCTGTGATCCCAAAGATGTCTCCCTCCCCATAATCATCAAAGCATACAGCTGGAAGGGACCTTGGAGGTCATCTAGCCCAGAGGTTGTCAACATCTGACAGACAAGATCGCTCAGATCTGGACAGGCTTAGACTCCAACTGGGCAGAGTCTGACGGGAGTACGACGATTGGTCTTAGAGATACCATCTGGGAGGAGTTCGATCCTGTGACTCCAAATGAGGTGGACAGGATCATGGGGAGCTGAGTGCTGCCCATGTTTTTGGACCTGTGTCCCTCCTGGCTGGTCTATGCCACCTGGGAGGTCACGCAGGCTGGCTCCAGGCAGTAATCTCTCTTTGAAAGAGGCGGTGGTGAGGCCCCTCCTCAAGAGCCTGCCCTGGACCCGCCATTTGAACAACTTCGTCCAGTCTCCAACCTTCGCTTTATTGCAAGGTTGTTGAGAGCGTGGTGGCCTGACAGCTCCCACTGTTCCTGGAGGAAACTGACTATCTAGACCATATCAATCGGGCTTCAGGCCCAGATACAGCATGGAGATGCATTGGTCGCACTGGTGGATGATCTCTGGAGGCTGGGACAGAGGTTATTCCTCTGTCCTGGTCCTGTTAGATCTCTCTCACTGGCATACCATCAACCATGGTATCCTACTGCGGCCTTGAGGGGTTGGGAGGGGGGCACCATTTACGGTGGTTCTCCTCCTACCTCTTAGGCCATACGCAGGTAGTGTTGGCAGGGGGCAGAGACGCCCAGGCCCCTCCTTTGTGGGTGGCCCAGGGTCGGTCCTCTCGCCCCTCTTGTTCAACATCTACATGAAGCCACTGGGTGAGATCATCTGTGGTTTTAGTGAGGTATCATCAGTATGCTGATGATACCCAGCTTTTCATCTCCACCCCTAACCAACCCAGTGATGCCCTCAATGTGATGTCCTGTCTGGAGGGTGCAGGTCTGGATGGGGAGGAACAGGCTCGGCTCAACCCGGCTAAGACCGAGTGGCTGTATATACCGCATCTCGAATCGTCCAGGAGATTCCATCTTTGGCTATGGAGGGAGGGGTGTTAGATAGGGCACACAACTTGGGTGTCCTTCTGGACACGCTCAGTTGGAGGAGCAGGTGGGGCCAGGGAGGCATTTGCCCAGGTTCGCCTGGTGCCAGTTGCGCCCCTATCTGGACCAAGATGCCCATGCACAGTCACTCATGCACTCGTTGTCTCCCCGCCTGGACTACTGCAATGCTTTACATGGGGCTGCCCTTGAGGACCACTTGGAGGCTTCAACTGGTCCAGAATGCAGCGGCACTGGTTGTGATGGGAGGATCCCATACTCCCATATTACACCCTCCTGTGTGAGCTGCACTGGTTGCCGTTGCCCTCTGGGTGAGATTCAAGGTGCTGGTGTTGACCTACCATGTTTCCCGAAAATAAGACACTGTTTATTTTTTGGCCTCAAAAAACACACTAGGTCTTATTTTCGGGTAGGTCTTATATATTTATGGTGCCAAATAGTGGGTGTGAGTGTGTAGGGGTGTTTCACGGTGCACGGTTGCTCCCTGAAAAGTCTTCCTGGAACTGGAGATTTACACTAGGTCTTATTTTCGGGGTAGGTCTTATATTAGGGCAGGTTTAGAAAATAGTGCTAGGTCTTACTCGGGTAGGTCTTATTTTCGGGGAAACACGGTATGAAGCCCTTCATGGCATTGGACCAGGATATATGCGGGAGACCCTGCTGCCGATAACAGCTTCCCGCATCCTGGCCCCATCGACAGGGCCTTCTCCAGGTGCCGCTGACCCGGCAATGTTGGTTGGCGGTTCCCAGGGGTAAGGCCTTCTTGGTGAGAGCACCCACCCTATGGAACCAGCTTCCCCTGGACCTCCGGGTGGCCCCTGACCTCCGCTCCTTCCTCCGTGACCTAAAACCTGGCTGTTCCAACTAGCCTACCCGGACTGATGGGGGGGAGGGTATTAAATGTATTTTAATTGGCATATTTATGAGACTTTTGGTTTAATTGTTTTTAATATTTGTATATTTGAATTGGATTGTTTTATTTTGTAAGTCACCCTGAGTCCTTCGGAAGATAGGGTGGCATATAAGTCTCATAAATAAATAAATAAATAATAAACCTTTTGGACCTCAGGGACCACCAAACTCATAATTTTAAATCCCGCGGACCAGAGACCCTGGGAAAAATGCAAAAAAAGTCTGCAGGAAAATTCCCCACCCTATTTTCCTACTGATAGATCATTCTGTATTTGGGATTGCAGGATACCGTCTCCAGTCCCGTTTTCAGGGGAAGAGAGAGAGAGAGGAGGGAGGGAGGGAGGGAGGGAGACTTTGGCTTCATGCAGAAAGCAGCAGAAGCATCAGAGTTTTCTTTCTCCTTCAAACTCCGCCAGAAATGAGTCTTTGTGAGACTTGTCACACGGGCAGCCTCTTGGAGCAGGATGCCTTGCAAGGTCCCAAAGACCCATTTCTGGTGGAGTTTGGGGGACAGAAAGAAAGACTTTTGCTGCTTTCCTTGTGTGCAGCCAAAAGCAGAAGAAAGAAGCGGAAAGAAGCAGCCCGGTGGCCAGGCGAGGTGGGTGATTGGGCAAGTTCCCCCCTCCTTTCCCTCCTTCCCTCACTACCTCATGTTGTTTGCAATGCAAGCAACGCAAGCCTTGTGTTCCCACGCAGCCTGGATTAATTGCTTTGGGGGTGCTTTGGGGGTGACATTTCTCTGCAGACCACCAACATTTTCTTGCAGACCACCAGTGGTCCCCGGCTCACTGGTTGGTGACCAATGATCTAGCCCAACCCCCTGGCCAAGTCAGGATTCAGTTCAGAATTAGTTGGAATATTGCATTCAGTTTTAGCTGCTACAATATAAAAAAAGATGTTGAGACACTAGAGAAAGTGCAGAGAAGAGCAACAAAGATGATTAGGGGACTGGAGCAGATGTGGTATTCAGCAGGTTCTGACCAGCTCTGGAGAACCAGTAGAGGAAATTTTGAGTAGTTTGGAGAACCAGCAAATACCACCTCTGACTGGAGATTTTACAGTATCCTTCCCCTGCCAGGCCCACCAAGCCATGCCCACAGAACCAGTAGTAAAAAAAATTTGAATCCTACCACTGGAGTCTAAAATATATGTTGCTGGAACTGGGTATGTCTAGTTTGATAAAAAGAAAGATTAGGATTGGCATGATAGCCATGTTCTAATATCTAAGCGGCTGCCCCAAAGAAGAGGGAGTCAAGCTATTCTCCAAAGCCCCAGAAGGCAGGACAAAAAGCAACAGATGGGAACTAATCAAACAGAGAAGCAACGTAGAACTAAGAACATTCCTGACAATTAGAACAATTAATCAGTGGGATGACTTGCCACCAGAATTTGTGGGTGCTCCAACTTTGGGGTTTTTTAAGAAGAGATTGGACAGCCATTAGTCTGGAACGGTGAAGGGTCTGCTGCCTGAGCAGGGGGTTGGACTAGAAGACCTCCAAGGTTCCTTCCAACCTTGTTATTCTTTTTCAAGTTATCCCTATGGAAGTCATTGGAACAAACAGGTGGTGGTGGTGGTGTGAGATTTACAGACAAGGATGCTGTTTGACTGACAGGGCAACTCAGCAGGCCCTGCTGCACAGCTGCCAGTTCCTTCATGCTCCCTGAAGTCAAACTTCTCCCCTTCTTGCGCCCCCCCCGCCCCCCCTCCTACTCCATCAACCTTTTCAGGGCTCACGATTCCCGAAACAGAACTGAGTTTGGCAAGGGGGAAGGGGAGAAGGCATGAGATACCCATCACTTTGCCATGGAAACATCCTTGTGGTCCCCGGTTGGGGAGTTGTCATGGAGACAGGATGTTATCCTGTTGCTATGGCAACCAACTTCTTCTTAGCCCCAGCCAAGCAACTCGTGCCCAGCATCCAGCCTTGGGGAACAGGGATCAAGGATGAGGTTAAGGGGCTTATTTGGTTAAGGGGCTTGCAGGGTGGGGAGGAGAGAGAGAGGAATAAACGGGTTAAGGCGCGGCCTTGGCCTGGTCTTGGTTTCAGATGGGGAGGGTGGAGGGCTCCCAAGATTCAGCAAAGTGATGGAGCTCCCTGGGGAAAATGAATTGTCACTAGCCTGCATCCAGAGCCATCTGCCGCAGGACAATCGAACAATTCAATTATTTAAAATAAATTAAAAAAATATTTTAATTTTTGTCATTCACATTTCATTCAGTCCCTCCTTTTGCATCCTTTTTTCAATTATTCTGTTCCACCATTTCTCTGATGTTAGTGTAACTCATCCTGCAGTGAGTTGTTCATGGCAAGTTGGCCATTGTGAGTTGACTGTGTTGAGTTGTCCATGTTGAGTTGTCCATGTTGAGTTGTCCATGTTGAGTTGGCTGTGTTGAGTTGACCATGTTGTTGGCCATGTTGAGTTGGCCATGATAAGTTGGCTGTGTTGAGTGGGCTGTGTTGTTGGCCATGTTAAGTGGACCATGTTGTTGGCCATGGTGAGTTGGCCGTGGTGAGTTGGCCATGTTGTTGGCCATGATAACTTGGCCATGATAACTTGGCCATGATAAGTTGGCCGTGATGAGTTGGCCATGTTGAGTGGGCCGTGTTGAGTGGGCCATGTTGAGTTGGCCATGGCGTAGCGTGTCAGACACTTCCCAAGAATAGGCAACACCAAGACAGACCGAGATGCATAACAAGGACACGCAATCCCTCAAAAATCAATCTGTCTGAAAGAAAAACCAGACTCAAGCATATTAAAACATATGAAGAACGGTTGCAGGAAGGAATTGGGTACATCTAGCTTAAAGAAAAGACGGACTGGGGGGGCATGATAGCAGGCTTCTAATATTTGGGGGGCTGCCACAAAGAAGGGATCAACTTATTTTCCAAACCACCTGAAGGCAGGACAAGAAGCAATGGATGGAAACTAATCAAGGAGAGAAGCAACAACTAATGAGGAATTTCCTGACATTGAGAACAATTAACCAGTGGAACAGCTTGCCACTAGAAGTTGTGAGTGCTCCAACACTGGAGGGTATTAAGAAGAGATTGGACAATCGTGTGTCTGAATTGGTGTAGGGTGTCCTGCTCGAGCAGGGGGTTGGACTAGAACGAACATTGGATTAACTGAATGTTCCTTTTCTTCTGTGGTGTAGTGAGTCCATATAGGATGGGTAGTATCAGCACAAGTCTGTTGGACTGAGTCTGCTCCAAAATTCAAGCTCCGCCCTATGCTGTGGCCACTCCCCAGCTTTCGATGAAGCATTAGGCAAACCTGACATGGTACTGTAGTTGCAAAATAAAAAGAACATATATTATTACTCCCCACAGACCACCCCAGACCAGACGAACCAGGGTGGGGCTGGACTCACTACACCACAGAAGAAAGGGAACATTCAGGCAATCCAATGTTCGTTTTCCTATCTGTGGTTACGTGAGTCCAGATAGGATGGAACATACCAAAGCCATTCTGTCCCAGGGAGGGCAAGAGTCTAGTCCTACTTACATCAGTGTTCATGAAAACCTTTCAAAGTGGCATCTGCCGCCGCCACCAAGGCATCAAGACGGTAATGCCGAATGAAGGGAGATGGTGAAGACCATGTGACCACTCTGCAGATCTCCTCAATGGGAGCTTGGCTGCGCTCCTGGTTGAATGAGCCGTCACTCCCTGAGGCGCCGAAAGATCTGAGCTGTGATAAGCCGTAGCAATGCAGGCCCGAATCCATCTGCCCACTGTTGTTGGCAACACCTTTAACCCTAACGAACTGGGTTGTAAAGACACAAACAGTGCCTCCGACTTGTGGAAAGGTTGTGTCCTCCGGATGTAAGTCCTTAAGGCCCTTCGTACATCCAGAGTGTGCCATGCTCGCTCCAGAGCATGTGAAAAATTGGGGCAAAAATTTGGAAGAATGAGTTTCTGAGCTCTATGGAACCTGGTGTTAACCTTAGGGATAAAAGATGGATCCAAACGTAACACCACTCTACCTGTATGGAAGACACATATGTCCTCCTTGACAGAAAGAGCAGCCAACTCTGAAATCCTCCTAGCCGAGATGATAGCTACAAGGAAAGCCACCTTGAGGGAAAGGTGGTGCAAATTTATTGACTTAATTGGTTCAAAAGGCTGTGACATTAATGCCTTCAGAACTTTAGGAAGCTCCCAAGTAGGGAACCTATGAACCACCGGTGGCCTGATGTTAGAGGCCCCTTTCAGAAACTTATGAATGGTCTGATTATGGGACAGGGAACCCTTCCTGTGCAAGAACAAAACAGAAGAAAGTGCTGCCACCTGTCTATGCAATGTATTAGCAGAGATGCCTTTGTCCAGACCCTCTTGTAAAAAATCCAGAATGTTGGCCACAGAGG
>SOZL01001761.1:0-43080 GCA_009733165.1 Naja naja | reverse complement strand
GGAGGTGAACCACTGAAGAACAGTGCCCCCACTCCAACCCCCGCGTCTCAAAGGATACCATGGTTGATGGTATCGAAGGCGCTGAGAGGTCTAATAGGACCAGGACAGAGGAAAAACCCTGTCCGAGCCCTCAGAGATCATCCATCAGCGCGACCAATGCCGTCTCCGTGCTGAAACGGGTCAGAAGCCCGATTGATCTGGATCCAGGTAGTCCGCTTCATCCAGGAAAAGTGGAAACTGCTGAGCCACCACACTCTCAACAACCTTAGCCAAAAGCGAAGGTTGGAGACTGGGCGAAAGTTGTCTAACTGCGGTCGGGTCCAGGGCAGGCTTCTTCAGGAGGGTCTCCACCACCTCCTTCAAGGCGAGGAGGAAAAACACCCTCTCTTAGTGAAGCGTTGACAACTGCCGGAGCCAACCGCAGGTGACCTCCCTGGCGGCATAAGCCAACCAGGAGGACACGGGTCCAACAAACATGTGGTGGAACTCAGCCACGCATAATCCTGTCCACTTCATCCCGGAAACAGGATCGAACTCATCCCAGATCACACTGGCCAGACTGCTTGTATCCCGTTCCTCAGACCACTGCAAATCAGAGGACAACCCGCTCGGATCAGGCGATCTTATCCGACAGATATTGACCAAATTCCTCAGCCCTTCCCGCCCAGCAGGTCGCCCCCCTCCATATGAAGGAGAGAGAGGTGGGTAGCCGAAACAGGGCAGCTGGGGCGGTCTCGCGGGCGCTATGAGTGGAGGAGATAAGACCTTCTCACGCTCTCATAGCTACCAGGTAAGTCCTAATATGGGCTCTTAGCTGGGCTCGATCGGATTGGGGCGGGTGGACCTCCACCTGCTCTCTAAACCCCTCGACGGCTTCATCTCCGGAGCTCCTCCGTATACCAGGAGCCATCCGGGATCCGCAGTGTGAGGGGCGCATGGGGACAACCCTGTCGAGGGCATCGGCAGCCTGTTGCCAAGCAGTGCCAGATCCTCGACAGAGCTGTGGGCAGGGAAGAGGGAAAAAACCCAGTTCTGCCTGGAACCTCTCAGGGTCCATCAGGCATCTGGGGCGGAACCATCTAAGTGGCTCCTCATCCCAGCAGTGGGGGAGGCCTGTTGGAAGACCAGCCGTAGGAGATAGTGATCAGACCATGGAATGGGCAATGCCGTAAAAGTGGCTTGCCCTCTGTCACTACCACTGTTCAGAGACAAAAACTAGGTCAGAGTGTTCCCCCTCATGAGTCGGGCCTTGAATCAATTGGGTCAGGCCCATGGCTTCCATAGAAGCCATGAATTCCTGAGCCAAACCCGACCTCCCCAGGGAGGGCAGATTGAAGTCCCCAGGACTATAAGGCCGGGAACTCCACCGCCACCCCGAGAGGACATCGAAGCCCAGGCAGGGCTGCTGTCACACAGCTGGGGGAAGGTATGTGAGCAGCAAGCCCACCTGACCATTAGGCCCCCACCTCAGGAGGAGGGTCTCACTCCCACCTATCTCTGGAACGGTGACCTCCCTTGGAAACAAGGTCTCCCGGATAACCACAGCCACCCCACCACCTTCCCTGGGCCCGTGGCGTGCAGAACCGAAACCTGGAGGGCACAACTCAACCAGAGGGACACCACCCTCTGGGCCCAACCAGGTCTCGGTGATGCAAGCCAGGTTTGCAGCCTCCTCCTCAATGGTCTCATGGAGGAGGGAGGACTTATTAGCCACGGACCTGGCATTAAAGTACACCAGCCTAAGCCCAGGGTCCCGGTTCCCATGCCCCTAGGGAGGAGGCCATAGGGTCGGGCGTCGACCGCACAGAAGATGGCAGTGCGCTCCCAGCACATGATATGGCCTCGACGTCTCCTGCCAATCCCAACCACCCTGGAATCGGTCCCCACCTCACACCCGGGGCCCGCACCGCCCCAACCCCCACCCCGCCATGCGGGCTGCAAAGAGACCCATCCACCCCCTCCCTAACCCCTTAAGGCGACCAATTAAAATTTAAAAGTTTCCCTTAGTACCAAATTTAGAATTTAAACCCTTGGTCGCAGCATGCCACCTCTCGGGATCCCAAGATCCGTCATTAAGGTAAGCTCTTGACAGCCCAAAGGGCCACTTCACAGACAGGGGAACCGTCTGGAGGGCCCGTAGCTCCAGCAGGGAATAGGCAGGCATGACAAACACATTTCAGGGCAAATCGGTACAGGAGGTTGTTGGTTAGATGGAAATATTGCAAAGATGGAAATACAATACAAAGGGCCGGGCGATGGTAGTCAGGGAATAGTCCACAATCAGCAGCTCCCTCACAGCTGCGAGGGCAGAGTCAAAATGGACCAGTCACTGCTCTGCCACCACAGTGACTTGTGGCAAAAGTCCTGAGCAGCCCCCTGCTCTCTCACTGCAGGGGGGTTGAGTCCTTCCATTGCCCTCTCACTGCAATGGGGAATAGCCAGGCCCCAGAGAAAGGAGGCAGGATACAAGTCTGGGTAGATGGCATAGATGAACCGGGCACCCTCCATAGTGCCAGAAAAGTCCAGAATGACATTAGAAGACAGAGAGACAGTGGCCAAAGATGGAGCCCATGAGCAGCATAGGATGACCAGGTCTAAAGGGGTCCGAAAGCAGTGGAGCATTCGTACGCCGGCCACGACCATGGGTCCAGAGCCACGGCGCCATCCCTCCTTGGGGGGGGTCGCCAAGGACTCAACCCACAACCCCATCCAGAGCAGCACCGACTCACCCGGCCCCGGCCGTGGCTGCAAACACCTCCCTTCTGGGCCCTCCAGACCTGCAGGCCTCCACCCTCCCCCATAGAACTTTTCCTCCCAGAACTCTCACTTCTGGGGAAGAGGAAGGGGCTGCTCTTCAAGGATGAGGCAAAAGTCCCAAACCCCTGCAGGAACGCTGCCCCCGCCAGCAAAGAGGAGAAAGGGGGGGCATTGGGCCAACAGTCTCGCCGTCATCGGACTCTTCGTTATTACCACAGCACCGCAGGCCGCAGGCCGCCCCTACTGCAACTGCCTTCCATGGCACCAGACCGCCGGTGCTGCAGCTGAGTCCCAGACCGCCGCGGCCGTCATAACCACCGCCGCTGCCGTCGGATCTTAGCGCCGCCGCGCCCACCGCCAGCACCAACACCAAACAGCTGACGACCACCACTAGCGGCAACATTGGATCCTCGGCCGCCATCGCTGTCGCCACAGGTGCCGAAACATCCTGGCACCGGGGCTTCATGAGGCAAGCGGCGCGAGGCAAGCAGTGCTGCTGCCGCACCTCCAATCCAGCCAGCAAGCCTTCAGCTGCTGCGGAGGCCATGAGGGGAAAAACCCAGCAAACACTGAATCGCCAGCCCAATTTCAGCCGGAACGGCTCCAGCGGCATCCCACGACCCTCCAGGGATGACTCCGAGTGAACCAGCAACAGCAGACGAGCCTCCTCTCTCAGGAATCACCAAAACCTCCAAACGCCTGAACGAGCCCACTCACCGCCGAACCGCCATCATGGGCATGCACAGAACCATCAATTTTAGTATTAAGTTGTTCATTACCTCCTCCGGCTGGCCTTCCAGTATGCCACCCCTCATTGCTGGGATGCGGAACTGATTAGGTGGTTTCGCCCCAGGCACCTAATGGACTCAGAAAGGTTCCAGATGGCGCTTGGGTTGATTCCTGCCTCCCTTACCCACAGCCCGGTCAAAGCCCTGGTGGACGCCTGGCAAAGGGCTGCCTCAGAGGCTCTAGACCGCGTTGTCCCTTTGTGGCCTCTGACCCAGTGCAGATCCTGGCTGGCTCCCTGGTTTTCTGCGGAGCTCTGGGAGATGGCTGGAGGAGGGGCCTAGAGAGCAGTTGGAGGTCCAGTCAGTCGAATCTGATCGATGCAGTTAAGATCCTTTACCAGGTCTTATCTTGCGGCAATGGGGCGGCTTATTTCTCCGCTCTCATTGCGTCCACAGATAATACCCGGCGCCCTGTTTAGGGTCACCCATTCCCTCTTAATCAGGGGCGAGGAGGACCCTTTGCGAGGGCGGGCGAAGTGAATCAACATCTGTGGACAAGATGCTCAGATCGGGCCGTCTGGACTCCGACTGGTCAGGTTCTGTGGGAAGGACTGGTCTTGTGGATACCATTTGGGAAGAATTGATCCTGTGACTCGGATGAAGTGGACAGGATCATGGGGAAACTGAGTGGTGCCGTGTTTATTGGACCCGTGTCCCTCCTGGCTGGTTTATGCACCCGGGAGGTTACACAAGCTGGCTCCAGGCAGTGGTCAATGCTGAGTGAGGATCCTTCCCTCCGCCTTGAAGGAGGTGGTGGTGCCCCTCCTCAAGAAGCCTGCCCTGGACCAGCTATTTTGAACAACTTTCGTCCCATCTCCAACCTCCGCTTCATTGCGAAGGTTGTTGAGAGCGTGGTGGCCCAGCAGCTCCGTGTTCCTGGAGAAGCTGATTATCTGGACCCATATCAATCGGGTTTCAGGCCTGGGTACAGCGGAGGCGGCATTGGTTGCTGGTGGATGATCTCTGGAGGGCTCAGGACAGAGGTTATTCCTCTGTCCTGGTCCTATTAGATCTCTCAGCAGCTTTGATACCATCGACCATGGTATCTTACTGCGCCTCGAGGGTTGGGAGTGGGAGGCACTGTTTTATGGTGGTTCTCCTACCTCTGGGTCATGCACTTGTCAGTGTTGGCAGGGGCAGAGATCGACCCCGAGGCCTCCCCTTGTGGGTGCCCCAGGGGTCAGGTCCTCTCTCCTCCTGTTCAACATCTATATGAAACTGCTGGGTGAGATCATCCGTGGTTTGGGGTGGTATCATCATTGCTGATGATACCCAGCTTTATCTCCACCCCAAACCAACCCAGTGATGCCCTCAGATGTGATGTCCCGTGCCTGGAGGCGAGTGCAGATCTGGATGGGGAGGAACAGGTTCGACTCAACCCAGCCAAGACCAAGTGGCTGTATGTACCGGCATCTCAGATTGTCCAGGATGTTCCTTCTCTTGGTTATGGGGGAGAGGTGTTACCCCGTAGAAGGAGCAACTTAGGTGTCCTCCTGGAGGCACGGCTCAGTTTGGAAGATCATGTAAGAGTTGTGGCCAGGGGGGCATTTGCCCAGGTTCGCCTGGTGCGTCAGTTGCACCCCTATCTGGACCGAGATGCCTTATGTAGGGTTACTCATGTGCTCGTTACCTCCCGTATAGACTACTGTAATGCTCTCTACATGGGGCTGCCCTTGAGGACCACTCAGAGGCTTCAACTGGTACAGAATGCAGCAGCGGGGTTGTGAGGGAGGTATCCCGATACTCATATTACACCCTCCTCGCGTGAGCTGCATTGGTTTGGTTGCCCTCTGGGTGAGATTCAAGGTGCTGGTAATACCTATAAAGCCCTGGCTTAGGGCGGGGTATTTGGGAGCACCTACTGCCAGCAACAACTTCCCATAGCCCGTGTGCCCCACAGACAGGGCCTCCTCAGGGTGCCATCGGCCAGACAGTGTTGGCTGGTGACCCCCCCTTCTCTGTGGGTGCACCTGCCCTTTGGAATCAGCTGCCCTTGGAGTTTCGGATGGCTCCTGACCTTCGATCCTTCCATCGTGACCTGAAAGCATGGCATTTTCAACTGGCTGACCTGGACTGATGGGGGTTTTTTATTGGTTTATTTGTTAGTTTTAATTAGGTTATTGGGGTGTACCTTTTAAATTTTGTATTGTATGTTTTTTATTGTTGTGAGCCGCCTTGAGTCCTTTGGGAGATAGGGTGGCATAAAAATCCCAGTAATAATAAATATTTGGGCCAAAACTTGGAGGCAACAAAAAGAAAAGAAGGCTACATCTGACAACCAAGACGTATAGGCTTATAATTGTGAGCTGTGAGAATGGCTTGTGTTTGGTTCTCTGTAGCTTTCTGGTCTCTGCATTCCAAAGGCAATATCTCTAACCAATGCCAAACCATTGTGTACAAAGTGATTTACCAGAGGATAATCATTCTGTCCTAATCACTCACCTGATAGGTCTGATTCCCTTGCAGGTAAAACAGATCCCATCCCTATCGTTGTCAAATATGATGTCATGGGCATGGGTCGGATGGAAATGGAGGTAAGTGGCCCCTGCAACATATACTTTGTATCAGGCAAGATTAAGTATCTGCATTTTTCCAGAATATTTATCAAACTGACGTGCTTTTGGACTACAGTTTTCATCATCCAGCCCCAAGTGTTATAATCCAACACACACAGAGGGCTTCAGTGGGGAAGTATCTTTTAGTCAAAGAAATGATAATGCTTCAATATAATATACACTGCGTGCACAATTATTAGGCAAGTCATTATTTTGACAATATTATCATTTTATGCATATTTTCCACCTCCAAGCTGTATAAACTTGAATGCTTAGTGGATATAAGCATATCAGGTGATGTGTATTTGTGTAATAAGGAAGGGTGTGGCCTAAGAAGATCAGCACCCTATATCAAGGTGTGCATAATTATTAGGCAGCTTCTTTTACTCAGGCAAAATGGGCCAATGGACTGAGCCAAGAAATATCTGAAGACAGATTTTTCAAAGGTTTTATGGACTGATGAGATGAGAGTAACTCTTGATGGACCAGATGGATGGGCCCGTGGCTGGATCAGTAACCAGCACAGAGCTCCATTTTGACTCAGACGCCAGCAAGATGGAGGTGGGATACTGGTATGGGCTGGTATTATTAAAGATGAGGTAGTTGAACTTTTTCAGGTTGAAGATGGACTTAAAATCAGCTCCCAAGCCTACTGCCAGTTTTTAGAAGACACTTTCTTCAAGCAGTGGTACAGGAAAAAGTCTGCATCTTTCAAGTAGACCATGATTTTTATGCAGGACAATGCTACATCACTTGCATCAAAGTGTACATCAAACTGTGTGGCTAGCCAGTAAAGGCCTTAAAGATGAAAGAATAATGACATGGCCCCCATCCTGACCTGACCTAAACCCTATTGAGAACCCTAACCCTAACCCAATTAAAGCTCATTTAATTAATATAAGCACATTTTAAAAATTGGTTGAGCCTGGTAGTAAGGCATGTCAAATTTTTCAACTTTC
Source organism: Naja naja (assembly GCA_009733165.1). Lineage (NCBI taxonomy): Eukaryota > Metazoa > Chordata > Lepidosauria > Squamata > Elapidae > Naja > Naja naja. Next base: position 36,021 of record SOZL01001761.1, on the reverse strand, counting down.
AATTTCCAAACATTAGGGGTGCTCAAACATGCCTTGGGGATTGTAAAGATATTTTGGTTACTTTAATATAATTTAGATGTGCTTGGTAAATAACTATATAAATATCATAACTGTTTAAGTGTCTATGGAGATTCTCAGTCATCTAGGTCATGGTTGTCCCAAATGTGCTTTTTCAAGAGGCAACTGGAAAGTCTAGTTGCCTCTTGGCACTAAGGCATAACTTTTAACATTTTGTTTGTTTCATTTCACAGGTTCAGCTGTCTTTCACTTTTTGTTAAACGTTATTTTGTCTGAGAGTGTTAATACTGCTGGCCTTGTTTCCTGTGAATGTGATAACTGATCTGTAATGGTTTCTAAAAAAAGAACAAGACTGGGAACATTCACTCATATGAGTAACCTAATTGGGACTGGCAGAAACTTGTTGCCGTCTTGAACTCCCAACACTGCGAGATATTTTCAGATATGGCCTACTGTTAAGAGAACCAAGTAGTGATGATGCTAGAAACTACCCAGCAGCCAGTCTTGCAAGAGACATATATCCAAAAGTGCTTGAAAAGTGGGAATGAACAGTTTTTTGTGACCCCTGTTGTAAATTCATGAGTGACAATCTTGAACAAGATCCAAGAGAGCTAGGATGAAATCTTGGTAAAGGGAAGCTAGATGTCAAAGAGACTTTCACTGTAAGACTTGACAAACTGCTTGATATCCTCAACTGCAAGTGTCAAATTGTTCTGTGAACCAAATTCAGCTGCCCTGCTGGCTGTAAAAAAGAAGCTCACATTAACTGTACCTGCCCTAAGGAGATGAAGATACCATTGAAGGAACTTGCTTTTGTTAAAGGTCAGAGAGACAAGATTGGTTCTTTTGGATCACACCAGATTGGTTTGACAGATGTGCTCAAACAGAAACAACTAGGCAAAAGGCAAAAGCAGCAAAACGATGAGAGGCAAAGGCTCACTAAATATAAGCAGAGAAGTATTCCAGACATTTCAATACTGACAAATGAAGTAATTATCTTTTATGATGAAAATGAAGGACAGACTACTAATAATGAAGATGAAGAGGAATGTGATGGAAGTATGAAGAGGCCTTAGACCAAACACACATGCCCTCTACTTCAAAAGAAAAGACAGAATACAATAGAATAGAAATAACAAATGTCGCTATGCAGAGCATAAGATATGGTGTTGGTCTACGTGCCACTGCTACTATTACCACAGCCACCTTCATAGATGCTGGCTTAATCACCAAAGAAGACAAGAGACATGTAGTTGACCACAAGAAAGTCAAGAGAGCCCAGGAAAAAATTATGAAGTCCCTAGATCAAGAATTTTTTTAAAATTACATTTATATGCCGCCCTTCTCCGGAGACTCAGGGGCTTACAATTTGGCGCAACCCAATGCGCTCAGCAATAGCCTTCATTCCATTGTATATGCCTGCTTATTACTAAGCGGCATTTTTACAAAGTCAGCTAATTGCCCCCAACAATCTTGGGTCCTCAATTTACCTACCCCAAGAGGATGGAAGGCAGAGTCAACCTTGAGCCTGGTGGGATTCGAGCCTACAACAGTTGTAGGCAGCTGGAACTTAAGTGCAGGCAATTAACAGCCTGAGCCACCAAGGCCCAATTTGATGAGCTCTGTAAGAAGGGTGAAATAGAATGCATCTTATCTTGCCGTATAGATGCAACTAAAGTTATGCTGAAGGCAAACAGTTCAGACCAGCAATTCCTCAGTACCATCAAAGAAGAACATTATTTTGTGTGCAGTGAGCCAGATGGAAGATATATTTATCATTTCACTCCAGAGAAAGGCTCAAAAACAGGAAAACCTGCTCAAGTGATTGCAGATAATCTGATGTATGTCATGAAGAAGAAAGGCATTGACAAGAGCTTGAAGGCCATTGGAGGAGATTCTACAAATGTTAATACTGGCTGTGAAAGTGGTGCCACTGGGTAGAGCTCAAGCTTGACCAGAAGTTGATCTGGTTGGTGTGTGCACTCCACATGAATGAGTTGCCCCTATGACACTTAATCACAAAATTGGATGAGAAGACCTTATCTTAACAACAAATGGGCAGGTAAACTTGGCAACATGCTAGACATTGCAACAGAACTTGACATTGATCATTCACCAGAGTTTCAATTGGTGAGCCTCGCATTTCAATGAGTAACAGTGTTATAAAGGATCTCGCTACTGATCAAACGTATGGATATAGGATCACACAGGCAATAAGGACAGGAGAACTTCCCACAGATCTGGATCTTCTGAAAATTGGCCCCGTAGGCCATTCACACTGGTTGACAACTGCAACTAGACTTCGTTGATTATGGGTTTCAAAACATGGCTTTAAAGGCAAAACTCTCCAAAACTTAAGAATGATAGTGGAATACATTGTTGGTGTGTACTACCCTTGCTGGTTCAACATCAAAGTAAAACATTCCTGGATTGAAGGACTACGTCATGTGTTGTTCCAGCTGCAGCAAGTCACATTTCAAAAGAAGGCTATAGGAGATGCTGTTTTGCCAATCATTCAGCGCTCAGCATGGTACGCTTTCAGTGAAATGATAATCCAGACACTCTTATGTTCAGATAACATTCAAGAGAGGAGAGCTGGTGTGCAAAAGATCATTGACTTGAGTGGTTCAGATGACGCGCTGGGAGATTTTTCTGTACATGCAAGAAAAACACCTTTAATTAACGTCGGAGCATCTGTTACAGGTGTAGTTGTTTCCTGTATCACACTGCTACTCTAGGATTCATCTCTATTGTTCCTGTGATACAATTCCTGTTCCTATTGTATTTTATACTGTCTAACAAGATGGCTTCGGCTCAATGATGGCTTGTATAGCATTTTAATTACTCCACATGAAACATGGTGTCAGAAGCATCTGAATCTGCGCTGTCTCTACACATTTGATGCATGCCAGTCTAGCACTTGTGGTCCTGTCCTGGAAGCTGGGCATTTGAGGCAAGAACATCAGCATAATGGCCACCACTAACAACATACCACTGCTTGAGGCCATGAGGGTGAGTGGAGATTGCAGCAGTAACTGGGACAACTTCAGAGCAGAGTTTGAGGATTACTCCCTAGCCACAGGCTTAAATGACAAGCCAGCAGCAGTATAAGCTGCCACACTGAGGAGGCTGATGAACAGTGAATGCCTCCATGTTTACAAGCATAATTTAACTCTTACAGAGGAGCAAAAGTGATACTAAAGCCATCCTAGATGCCTTAGAAGTCTTTTTCAGACCCTCTAAAAATGCCATATATGAAAGATATATATTTGGCAGTTGTAAACAAGAAGAAGGTGAAGCAATAGACAGTTTTGTCACACAGCTAAAAGAAGCTGCAAGCTGTGAGTATGGCTCTCAGAGATGAACTCATTCATGATAAAATAGTTCTGGGTATCACTAGTGAAAGAAAACACCGCCGCCTTTTGAGGAAACATAATTTAAGCTTACAAGCAGAGATTGAGATATGTTGTACTACAGAATTTACAAATGGTTGAGAGCTCTAGAGCAGGATAAACAGATTGACAGTGTCAATGCAGCCTCCAAACAACAGCTAAGCATGAAGAACCACCACCACAAGCGCCAGCACAAAATTCATCTATACAACTCATCTGGAAGTAACCCAGTATCATGTAAGTACTGTGGTTGTGTGCATGTACGAGAGAAAGAGCAGTGTCCTGCATATGGGGAAATCTGCAGAGCATGTGGGAGACCAAATCATTTTGCAGGAGTGTCTCTCTCAAGTAAAATGGAAGTGAGGAAGCTGCACACAATTGAGCAAATGTCGGACACTGAGGATGCATATTTGTTTACCACTGATGAATGCATTGGTGCAGTACACTCTAAGGGCAAAAATGGTTCGTAAATATCAGATTTAACAATATAATTCAACCCTGCCAGCTGGACTCAGGTGCAACATGTGATGTCATGAGTTTAAAGGACAAAATAAAACTGGCCTAGTAGCACCAAACTGAAGTTATATTCAGGGGAACTAATGGAATCATTGGGACTTTTCCAAACAGAATGCAGCATACATGGGGGTATTCACAAACTTGAATTTGGGATTGTGGAAGCCGATCAGAAACCGCTATTGTCAGGATCAACATGTGAGTGTCTAGGTTTGATGCAGTTCACCATTCCTGCTGAGTTACACAATGTTGCAATTCACCCCTCAAAACCTTTGGCGAGGCCACTGACAAAACAGCAAATCCTCCAAGTCTACAATGAGGTGTTCAAGGGCCCCATAGTATCTGTTCCAGGAGAGGTTCACTTTGAACTTGATCCTACCATTTCTTCAGTACAAAGTGCCCCATGCAATGTGCCTATAGCCATTAAGCCACAGGTCAAAGCACAACTGGACAAGTATGAAGCTGAAGGACATATTACTTCAGTATCTGAGCCTACTGGTTGGATAAGCAACATGGTAGTTATTAGGAGGCCTGAGAAGATCAGAATCTGCATTGATCCTAAGTTTCTGAATATGGCCCTGAAACAGTCACACTACTTAATGCCAACACTTGATGACATTTTGCACAAACTACACAAAGCATGGGTTTTCACGCTTGTTGACACCAGAGATGCCTTTTTACAGTACAAACTGGATGAAAAGAGTAGCTACATGACCACATTCTGGACTCCTTGGGGCAGAAAGAGATGGCTCAAACTACCCTTTGGAGCCTCTGTAGCACCAGAGGTGTATCAACAAAAGCAGCATGAACTATTAAGTGGGCTCAGTGGAATTGAGCCAATAGCTGATGACATTCTCATAGTTGGCTGTGGTGAAACAGATGAAGAAGCTGAGCAGGACCATGATGAGAAACTAATAGCACTACTAGATAGGTGTAGGCATGTGAGGCTGAGGCTCAGTGCAAAGAAATTGCAGTTCAAGGTGCAAGAATTCCACTTCCATGGTCATATCCTGCCCTCACAAGGCTTAAAAGCTGACCCAGATAAGATTAGAGCCATTGTGGACATGCCACCTCCTGCCAATGCCAAATCGGTGCAGAGATTTATCGGTTTTGTCACATACTTAGAAAAATTTCTGCCGCACCTGTCTGAGGTGTGTCAGCCATTGAGATGTCTTGTAGACAAAGATGTGGTTTGGCACTAGCTTCCCAAGCATAACCAGGCAGTAAAGGAGATAAAACACTTGGACACCATTGCCCCAGTGTTAAAATACTAGGATGTCACAAAGCCTGTTGCAATTCAAAGTGACTCAAGCAAAAATGGCCTAGGATTTTGCCTTTTGCAAGAAGGTCAGTCAGTTGCATATGCATCCAGGGCTCTTTCATCTGCTGAGTTAAATTACGCTCAAATTGAAAAGGAATGTTTAAGTATTGTATTTACCTACCTACATTTCCATCATTATCTTTATGGCCAGGATACAATCACAGCCGAAACTGATCACAAGCTACTAACAGCCATATTCAAGAAGCCCCTTTTGTGTGCTCCCAAGCGTTTGCAGAGCATGATGCTTATTTTACAGCATTACAACCTCAACATTGTCTACAAGCCAGGATGTGAAATGTATATTAGTGATGCCCTGAGCAGGGCTACCACAGATCAGGTGACACCTGGAGGAGAGCATGAGCATCATACAGTTTGTTTGTTGCAACAGGAACAAACCTTCTTTGCCAAAGTCAATCAAGCAATCAAAAATCAGTGGCTACGTCAGCTCAGGCAGCACACAGACACTGATGCAGCTTTACAGGCACTGAAGGCTGGTGGTTCTGAGTGGGTGGCCTGATGAGAAGGAGGCAGTTCCTGCAATTGTGAGGGAATATTGGTCCTTCAGAGATGAGATCAGCGTACAAAATAGTATCTTGTACAAGGGGCCAAGAGTCATAGTGCCAAAGTCACTGAGAGCAGAGATGTTATTGCGCATACACTCAAGCCACATTGGTGGTGAGACATGCTACAGAAAAGCTCGGGACACTCTTTACTGGCCTAACATGCAAGGCGAAATCAAAGACTTCGTTAGCAATTGTCCCATTTGCAATGAATATGCACATTTGCAACAAAAAGAAACCATGATGTCACATGAGATACCGTCACGTCCTTGGCAGATCGTCAGTACAGATTTGTTCAACTATGCAAGAAAAGAGTACCTGATATTAGTTGATCATTATTCAGACTTTTGGAAAATTGAACTTCTTTCTGGCTGCTCAGCTGAAACTACCATTAAGAGATGCAAGGCTCAGTTTGCACGTCATGGCCAACCAGATAAAGTGAACTCTGATAATGGCCCTCAGTTCACAAGCCTACAATTTAGGAAATTTGACGCTGAGTGGGAGTTTGAGCATGTGACTTCCTTACCATATCATCCTTAAGCTAATGGCAAAGCTGAATCAGTTGTGAAGATTGTTAAGAATTTATGCAAGAAAGCGCATGGTGATGGTAAAGACCCATGGAAAGCCATTCTACATTGGAGAAATACTCCAACTGAGGGCATGGACAGTAGTCCAGCACAGAGACTGATGTCAAGGAGACTAAAGACCTCCTTACCAGTGGCAAATAAGTTGCTTGAGCCCTCTGTGATACAAGGGGTCCCAGAAAACTTACAGCTTAAGAGACAAGTATTCAAGGCAAGATATGACAAATCAGCCAGAGATTTGCCAGAATTGAATATTGGGGAATGAATCCGTATGAGACGGCTGCCTGGAGATCGAACAGGTCACTGGAAAATGGGTATCTGTTTACAACAGGTGGCACCACGCTCCCATCTAGTGGACGTTGAGGGAACTCTCTGTCGTTGCAGTCGTGTGGATTTGCATCTGGCTGAGCAGCCTGACAGGCCAGATTCACCTCGTATTACCACGCTACACTTACCTACTGACAATAGGGAACGCACAGTGTTGATGCCACAGACCAATGTTAATGAAAGTCTTGAGCAAGCTGGTATACCTGACAGCAGTCAAACGCTGAACCTCCCAGTAAGTGGTGAGAAGAGCCCAGCAACCTCAGCGAGGTTGGAGAAGCTCTTAGTACAAAGAGAGCAAGGCTTCACCTGTAGTGGCAGACGTTCACAACCACCCAATAGACTTAACCTGTAGGAAGTGTTGGTACTGGTTCTCATCTGAAATTTTACAGTGTTGTTTCTTAACATGAAAAAGGGAAGATGTTACAGGTGTTATGTCTACCTTATATGCAGCTTTATCATTCTTCTCTAGTGTAGTTGTTTCCTGTATCACATTCCTACTCTAGGATTCATCTCTATTGTTCCTGTGATGCATTTCCTGTTCCTGTTGTACTTTATACTCTCTAACAAGATGGCTTCTGCTCAATGATGGCTTGTATAACATTTTAATTACTCCACATGAAACAGCATCCACTCTGCTGGAGCTGATTGACTGGTCTGAAGGTGTATATGAGCCACCTTTGATGTGCAAAGTGACTACAGAGGAAGTAAGTTCATTGACAAACCAATGCAAGTACCACAGTGGCCCTGTCAGGCCCAATCAATAGAGAGATGTATGAAACAGGTCACAGAGGCAGCAAGCAGAGTGTATACACATGGGAAGCATGCGGGTCATATCAGAGGCCAAGAAACAAGTTGGCGGCTGATGTTGAAGAAGGAATCAAAACTGGCATGCCTTCCTCTGGTATAAGGGAACGAAAACACAGGGGTATTTCAGAAGACATTACATTCGAGAGGCATTGTTTTTAAACTGGGAGAAGATAAGAAAACAATATTATTTAAAAGTTCCACTGTGGATATCTACTATTGAAGCTTTTTCTTATCCAATAATATATAAAAAGAAACAAACAGTTAGATATGCTGAGATATTGAATGAAAAGGGTAAACTTAAATCTATGCAAGCATTGGAAGAACAAGGTGTAAAAATGAATTGGTTTTCATATTTGCAAATACAATCTACATTTGATAAAGATTTTAAAACAGAAGGTATTTATGATAAGATGACTGTTTTAGATAAAATTTTGACGGGTACTGATGAAAAAACTTTATGGACACTTATTTGAATTTAAATTGGAGGAAGAACAGGTTAAAGAAACGATGATTGCTTCGGGGAAAAGTTTTGGATATGGAATTGATTTAGAGAAATGGCAAAAACTGTGGTCTCAAAATTATAAAATGACAATGTCAACTGCATATAAAGAAAATTTGCATAAGATGTTTTACAGGTGGCATCTACCCCTGGTGAGAATCGCAAGAATGTTCAAGGATAAATCGGACAAATGTTGGAAATGTCATCAGATACCCGGTTCATATTACCATATGTGGTGGACATGCTCGGATGCAAAAGGATATTGGACTAAAATTCACACATGGCTAGAAAAAATGATAAAACAGCATATAGACTTTAAACCAGAGATATTTTTATTGGGAATCATACCGGAAATATACAATAAAGAACTGAAATACTTGATTGTAAATGTTTTAACAGCGGCTAGAATTGTATTTGCTAAGAATTAGAAAAATGAAAAAGTACCTATGCAGGAGGAAGTTATTAAGAAAATTATGGACTGTGCTGAAATGAGTAAATTGACATTTAAAATTAGAGAACAAGATAAACAATTTTATCTGATACGGGATTTGTTTTATCAATGGTTGGATAAAAAGACATGGTAATTTAATAGATTAGGAAATTTTACAACAGATATTTAATAGATTGATATTAATTATAATATAAACATACATAACCATTGGGTGAAAGTGTAATACAAATCTTATAATGAAAGTTAGAATATCTCGTATTAAATGATGAAATAAATAGATTAGTCATGAATGATTAATAACTGATAAATATATAAGCATATGTCAGATTGATAATATGAGAATTTATATAAATTGTGAGTGATGACTATGAAAGGATAGCACAAATGATGTGTAACCAACTGACACCCTACAAAATGGAAGATGGTTTCATGTTTTTTATGTATTTGTTTATGTTTGTCTTAAAAAATAAAAAAAATAAAAAACGAACCAAAACAAGACTTGATTAAAGTTCCTTAAACATTTTTGTAACTCAAATAATTGCTTTCTGATGTTAGTTTATTATTGCATGGATAATTTTTGCTTAGCTAGATAAGATTCATGCAGAAAAAACCTTTAATTTTTGTAGCACAAGGTGTAATTTTGAGAAGATAAAGTTAACAGTATTTGGGTTACAAAGAGACTTTTGTGGGGTATATGATCAGATGTGGATTTACCATACCAAGCTAAATGTTGTACAATTGCAAAAATAACAGCAGATTCAAATTCTTGGTGTAAAAACACACATTTTTAGAACCCCTCACTGAAAAAAATTGCAAAAAATATTTTTCACCCTATTAAATGACACGCCCTATGTGCAGCTCCTGTATACCAACATGTCTTTTGTTTGTTTGTTTTTGCTATGAAGAGGTTTGCTCAGCTCAGTGCTATCAAAACACACTCAGAAGTAATACACTGTATGTAACTTAATTGAGAGGACATGGAGCTTTGACACTTCAACACCTCTCTGAATAATTTGCACAGTCCTATTTTTTAAAATACAGAGAAATTATTAAGGACGATATGAGAAGTATATTAAATCACAACTTGTTTACAGAGAGCAGGGTTGTTTTCTCAAAACAAACTTACTGAAATTGCTGGTAAACTAAAGGGAAAAAAAAGGCTGAACAGAAACCAATGGTGGTTTTGGATTCTGCCCCTGGCACTTTCCTCTCTGTTGCACAAACCTTGAAAATACGTTTCAATGGCAGAGCTTCTGGTTTGGGCTTCTTCAGCGACGGACCGAAATCCGTGATCGTGTGCAGTTTCGATCCGTGCTTGCCGCTGGAGCACCCCGATCCTTTGGATTCGGGGCTGAAGCCATCCCGTAGAGGTGGCGAAGGGGGGGAGACCGCCAGCTGAGTTGAGGGGAGCCGCATCTCTCCTCCTTGGCTTAGCATTACTCCCTTTCCTGAAGGCAGTTGCAGCAGTGGTCAGAAATGGCCACCTCAAAGAGGAACGCAACCAGACAAGATTGAGCAGGAGGGAAGACAAAGGGAGAGAGCTTGACAGACTGGGCTAAGCTGAGATAACATCTATGCAAGGTACCCTGGAACTAAAATTATTAAGAGCGTTATTCCTAAAGAAGATTTTTAAAGTGGAGAAGAGGGAAAAGGAAAAAAATTTTTTTTCTCACATTGATAGCTGCAATCAGCTTTGAAAGTTAAAAAAGAAGAGACTCAACTAAGAAATTTGTGTTGATTTACTTTGTCACTAACAGGTAATCCTAAAATGAAATTAAAGTGTCAAAGGAAAATAAAGATTTTGGACATTCTAAAGCCCCAAAAGGAGGAAAGTGGAGAGAAAAGAAAGGGTGGACTTGGAAATAACAGAGAGTATCACCTGGAAATAAAAAAATTAACTGTGAAACTTTAAAAGATTTCCAAAGGATATACTGTAACTGAAACTTTGCTACAATATAACAGAGCCCCCGGAAAGGAAAAGTGGAAGAAAGAAGCAAGAAGAAACAGCTTTGGATTACTTGGTGATTTTTGGAACTTTGGGTGTTGGATTTTTAGTGGTTTGTATTAAAATCAATCGGGTGGTTGTTTAAAAGTGTTTAAAATAGCAGTACTCCTTTTTTTTAAGTTTTATTATTTTTCCAAAAACAAACAAGACAAACATAACATAAAAAACATAAACCAACAACAATTTCAAGTGTGTCGATTGGTCACAAATCTTGGTGCCATCCCCTTACCATCAATACTCTCTATTACAGAAGAAAAAAGGAAAATATACAAAGCAAACAAGAGGTAATAAAAAAAAAGTACAACCACCTATTATCTATTTGGAGAAATCTCGAAAACTTATACATTTTAATTCATACATTACCTAAGTTATCTCCTCTATTAACCAATATCATTATTATTAACTCTCTACAATATTATAATCTCTGTTATATTCTCATTCGACAATTTTATTTGTCTCCATCATATCCATATATTACCAAGTTTTTTTATCTAGCCATTGATAAAACATGCTCCATATCTTATAAAACTGTTTTTCTTCTTGATCTCTGATTTCAAATGTTAATCTACTCATTTCGGCACAATCCAAGATTTTCTTAATCACTTCCTCCTGTGCAGGTATCTTGTCATTTCTCCAATTTTTAGCAAATACAATTCTAGCAGCTGTTAATACATTAACAATCAAATATTTCAACTCTTTACTGAACGTCTCTGGCAAAATTCCCAATAAAAATATCTCAGGTTTCAAGTCTATATGTTGTTGTGTCATTTTTTCTAGCCATGTGTGAATTTTAGTCCAATATCCTTTTGCATCCGAGCATGTCCACCACATATGGTAATAGGAGCCGGGTATCTGGTGACATTTCCAACACTTATCCGATTTATCCTTAAACATTCTTGCGATCCTTCTCAGGGATAGGTGCCACCTGTAAAACATCTTATACAAATTTTCTTTATATGCAGTTGACATTGTCATTTTATAATTCTGGTCCCATAATGTTTGCCATCTCTCTAAATCTATCCCATAACCAAAAATTTTCCCCCAGGCAATCATTGTTTCCTTAACCTGTTCCTCTTCCATTCTAACTTCTAATAAGTATCCATAAAGTTTTTAAATTACTTTTTCATTCTTACCCATCAAAATTTTATCCAATTCAGTTTGCTTGTTATAAATACCTTCAGCCTTAAAATCCTCATCATATCTAGATTGTATTTGCAAATATGAAAACCAGTTCATTTTTATTCTTTGTTCCTGTAATGTTTGCATTGATTTGAGTTCACCCTTTTCATTTAGAATCTCTCCATATCTAATTGTTTGTTCCTTTTTATATACTATTGGATATGAAAAAGCTTCAATAGTAGATACCCATAGTGGAATTCGTATATAATGTTTTTTCCTAATTTTTTCCCAATTTAAAAACAAAGCTTCTCAAATATAATGCCTTCTAAAATATCCGTGCTTTTTAGTTCCCTTATACCATAAAAAGCATGCCATCCTAATAGCAAATCATGGCCTTCTAAAGTTAATAATCTATTATTTCTCAACGTTATCCATTCCTTCACCCACATCAGACTCACAGCTTGATAATACAATTCCCAGTTGGGCAGTGCAAACTCTTAACCTTGCATCTTGTAATAACTTAAGTTTAATTCTTGGTTTTTTGCCCTGCCATATAAATTTTGATACAATTTTATTTAAATCCTCAAAAAACTCTTTCCCAAGTCTAATTGGGATCGTCTGAAATAAATATAAGATTCTAGGTAATACATTCATCTTAACTGTTGATATTCTACCAATAAGTGATAATTGCATGTTTTTCCATCTTTCCAAGTCTATAAGCTATCTGCTGCTTCGAGTTTAATATAATTATCTTCTTTCAGTGTACTGCATCTTGGTGTAATATATATTCCTAAATATTTAACCTTACTTGTAATCTGAATCTCTAATATATCTTCTAACTCTTTCTTACGTTTTGCTAACATATTCTTTGTTAGGATCTTTGTTTTGTCTTTATTAATTTTTAGACCTGCCACCATCCCATATTCTTCTATTTTCTCTATCAGTCTAGGTGCTGATTTAAATGGATCCTCTAGTATGAATACCAAGTCATCTGCAAAGGCCTGTAATTTATATTCTTCTTTTTTAATTCTTATTCCTTTTATTTCTTCATCTTCTCTAATACCTCTATTCAACACTTCTAATGTTAAAACAAACAGCAGAGGCAACAGAGGACAACCTTGCCTAGTTCCTTTTCTTATCCCTATAGATTTTGTCAATTTTCCATTTACCAAGATCTTCGCTGTTTGCTTATTGTATATTGTCTCAATGGCCTGTATACAATTTTTCCCAAAACCCATTTGTGCCATTTGCAATATCATGAAATGCCAATTCAAATTGTCAAAGGCTTTTTGTGCATCTAGAAACATCAATGCCATCTGTCTTTCAGGATGTGCTTCATAATATTCCAAAGTATCTAAAATTATTCTTATATTTTGCTTAATTTGTCGTTTTGGCAGAAATCCATTTTGATCCATGTGAATAAATTCATTTAAATATCTTTTCAAACTTTATGCCAGAATTGAAGCAAAGATTTTATAGACTTGAGTTCAACAGTGAAATAGGTCTGTAATTTTTAACTTGTTGTAAGTCCGTTTCTTCTTTAGGTATAAGAGTAATATAGGCTTCTAACCATGTCTTAGGTATTCTCTTTTTTAATAACGCTTCATTCATAACTTCTAGGAACTGGAGGCTTATCATCTCCTGAAAAGTCTTGTAGAATTCCGCCGGTAAGCCATCTGGACCTGGTGCTTTTCCAGTATTTTGTTTCGTCAGGGCTTCTGTCAATTCCATCATAGTTATATTCCCTTCTAACATTGTTTCAATATCTTTAGGTATTTGTGGTAATCTTGCCTTTTGTAAGTATTGTTTAATTTTTTCTTCTGAGGTGTCTTCTTGAGAATACAATTTCTCATAGTAATCTCGAATAATTCTTTTCTTTTCATCATTCCCATAATGAACATTCCTTTTTCCATCTATTAATTGACTAATTTTCTTTGTTTCCCTTTCTTTTCTAAGTTTATAAGCTAACCATCTTCCTGGTTTATTCGCATTTTCAAAATAATTCTGTTTAACCCCTTTAATCTTTTGAGCAAGTTCCTCCTTTTCCATTAATCCCATTTTATGTTTAATTATATCCATTTTCATTTTAATATCTTTTCTTTGCAGTGATTGTTGTAGTTATTTTTCTAGTTTTATAAAGTCGTCTTCCAATATTTTAAATGTTTTTTTTCTGTTTAATATTCCTTTTCCTTGTATAATCTATTATTAAGCCTTTTGTATAGGCTTTCATCGCATCCCAGCGATTTTGTAGTGATGTATCTTCTTTTTTATTCTCTTAAAAAAAAGCCAAGTTCTGTCTCAATTTTCTTTTTAAAATCTTCTTTCAAAATCATATTATTTAGTGTCCATCTAGATCTTCTCTTCTGTCCTTTCCAGACAACTGTCAGTGGATTATGATCTGCCCATTTCCCTATTTCTATTTCAATTTCTTTTATGTTGGAGAGCATATCTGCAGATGCCCATATCATATCTATTCTTGACCATGATTCATGCCTATTTGAATAAAAAGTAATTTTTTTTATTTTCAATATTTCTTTCTCTCCATATATCTTTAAAGTTCATTTCTTCTGTCATCTGAAAAAAGGACTTAGGTAACCTTCTTCTAACTTTCTTTTTGAAAATGGCAGTACTCCTTGAGGAATTAAAAATGGAACTTAAAATGAAAGAAGAGTCGCAAGAGGGAAGAGGATCCTTTGGCTTCGCACTTCAATTTTTAGAAATGGAGATTTTGAACTATGAAAAACAACAAGAAACGCTTGAAGAACAAGAAGGGTTGGAGAAAGAAGAAGCCATCTTTAACGACCAAACAATGCAATGTGGGGTAAAATGGAAAAAGGGGGGGAAAGGGGTTAAAAATTTAAGCCTTGGGGAAACAACAACAAAAAAGAATAGTTTGAAAAGTAAATATAACATTAGGAAGAAGCAGAAGAGAGGATTACAGAAGGGAGTGTCAGATGGTGCTTCATTCAAAATCCAAGAAAGAAATACTTAGTCTCCATTAATTAGAGAAAAGATATTTTTTACTGGAAGTCAAGTGGTAGCAACAAAAGAATTCTGAATCTGAGAAAATGAGCGCGCAAATCACATATACAAAGTGATGGCAATGTTCCCACCCACAATAGTTCAATTTGTCCACCCAATAAAAAGTTGTGTATAGCATCATGTGGGCATCTCCAGGTGGTGATGAGGCCTCTGTCTGTTGACCTTGACTTATTTTGATAAAGAGCTGCGGCTGCACATAGCATAAGATAGAAACTTAAGCAAGAAACTCCCACCCCCAACTTATATTTATTTTGTAAAACCTCCAGCTCGCTTCCCATAACCATGTCCCCCCTCCTTCCCCCTGTTACTTATGACAGCCGAAAGATGCAAAGCAAAGGAAGAAAATCTTGAAGGCTGACATTCGGCCCTCCTGCAAAAGAGGTGTTAGTCCTATAAAAGAGAAAAGATAAAAGAAAAAGATACATGTAACACCATAATACTATAGTCTAGGATTTATCAGGATATTTAGTATGAAATGCCTTGACAAGCTTAGGAGCTGTAACATCCCTTTCATTCACCCATTCAGACTGGGAAGGAGGGAAATGCTTCCAAACAACCAAATATTGGAGTCGACCTCTTTGTTTTCTAGAATCCAAAATTTCCTTAACTTCGAAATGTTGTTCACCTTCAATTAGCAATGGCACATGGGGATCGACCTGAGTCAATCTCAAGTCAGAGGTATGTTCAGGTTTTAATAGACTAACATGGAAGACAGGGTGGATCCGTCGGAGGGTTTTTGGTAATTGCAGTTGGACTGCCACAGGATTCACAATTCGTTCAATTGGGAAAGGTCCAACATCCTTAGGTCCAAGCTTTTTTTATTTTTGTGTGGTCTGCAAATATCTGGTGGATAAAAAGACCTTGTCACCTACTTGATATGGTTTTTGTGGAGTTCTCTTTTTATCTGCAAATTTTTTATGAGCTTGATGAGCATCATCTAATGCTTTACGGACAACCGGCCAGTTAAGCTGGAGCTGGGTTATCCACTCATCCAATGACTGAATGTTAGGTTTCTCCTGTGGAAGCTCGGGTATGGGTACAAAGTCTTGTCCCGAAGCCACTTTAAATGGAGTAAACCCAGTACTACTATGTACCGAATTGTTATATGCCACCTCAGCGAATGGTAGTAGGTCAGCCCAATCGTCTTGCTGATAATTTATATAGCATCTAAGATACTGTTCCAATACCGAGTTAGTTCTCTCACAAGCTGCATTGGTTTGTGGGTGGTGGGCGGAGCTTAAGCCCTGGGCAGAGCCCAATAACTTCAGAAACTCCTTCCAAAAGTTTAAAGTAAACTGGACACCCCTGTCTGAGATTATGCGTTCAGGAACACCATGTAACCTGTAGATATGTAAAATAAACAGTTTAGCCAACCTTTTTGCAGATGGGATTTTCCCACAAGGTATGAAATGTACCTGTTTGGAAAACAAATCTGTTACTACCCAAATAACTGTATTTCTCCCACTTTCAGGTAATTCCACTATAAAATCCATAGAAATTTCTTTCCATGGAGCAGTTGGTCTAGCCACATTTTGTAGTAAGCCCGCTGGTTTACCAGGAGGCCGTTTGGCTGAGGCACAGGTAGGACAACTAGCCACATAAGTCTCAATGTCCTTTTTCAAGGTAGGCCACCAAAATTGCCTTTTAACCAAGTGTAAGGTTTTCATGAAACCAAAATGTCCAGCAGCTTTAGAGTCATGAGCTTGCAGTAATATTTGGTTTCTCAACTTTGCTGGCACATATAATTTGGCCCCAACCCATGCCAATCCATCTCTAACCATACAGTTATTTGAGTGAACCAGGAACCAATCATCACGTTTTAGAGCTTCTTTTAATTGTGCAGATAAATCATTTGATAAACCAACTTCCTTCTTTTTCTGGGCTCTGGTAACCACTGGAGCCGCCAACTGTTTGGTTGGGATAATAGGCCAGACCACTTCTTGGCAGACACTATTATATTGAGGTAATCTAGATAAAGCATCCGCCATGAAGTTTTTTCCCCCTGGAATGTACTTCAGTGAAAAATTAAAGATTTTAAAGTACTGCTTGGGAGACAGCTTCCGAGGTGTTTTCAAAGCCTCCAAATTTTTATAATCCGTCCACACCTCAAATGGGTGTTTTGCGCCTTCTAGGAAATGCCTCCAGGTTAACAGAGCCCAGTGAACTGCAAAAGCTTCTTTTTCCCAGATGGCCCATCTTCTTTCGGTTTCAGTTAGTTTATGGGAAGTATATGCACATGGTTGCAGAGCCCCCATCTCGTTTGCTTGTAGTAAGACCGCCCCGGCTGCTACATCACTCACATCAGCTTGGATTACAAAAGGGACATCCATGTCCAGATGCTTGAGCACTGGTTCAGCAGCAAACAGTCGCTTCAGCTTCTCAAAGGCAGCTTGGCACTCCATGGAGCAGTCTAGTGGTTTACTAGGCTTCAGTTTCACTTCCCCTTTTGTTTTTAGGAGATTTGTGATAGCCATTGCAATCTTCGCGAAAGCAGGGATAAATTGACGGTAAAAATTAGCAAATCCCAAGAAACTTTGCAGTTTCCTGGTGCGGGGAGGGACCCATTCCAAAACGGCCTGAACTTTCCCTGGATCCATTTCTATGCCATCATGTGATATGCGATAGCCTAAATAATCAATTTTTTCCTGGTGGAATTCACACTTGGACAACTTCACGTACAGTTCAGCAGCTCCAAGTTTTTCCAGAACTGAACGCACTAGTTTCACATGTTCATCACAAGTCTCCATATAGATAAGAATGTCATCAAGATAAACCAACACCACCTTGTATAAATGTTCATGCAACACCTGATTTATCATTTGCATGAATACTGCAGGAGCCCCCTGTAGGCCAAATGGAAGAACGTTGAATTGGAAACACCCCATTGGGCAGTTAAAAGCAGTTTTCCATTCATCCCCTTCCTTAATTCAAACTCAGTAGTAAGCTTCTCTCAGATCGAGTTTCGTAAAAATTTTCCCTTTGGCTAAGTGGGCCAACATATTCTTCATCAAGGGGAGGGGGTACATGTTCTCCACCGAAATGACGTTGAGGCTCCTATAGTCCACACACAAACGAAGAGAGCCATCTTCTCACGGAATAATACTGGTGCCGCTACTCGGGGCCTAGCAGGTTGTATGAAACCACGTTCAAAATTTTTATCAATAAATGTCCGCAGCTCTTCTAGTTCCCGCAGTGTCATTAAGTATAGTTTCAGTTTTGGGAGTTCCACTCCTGGCAAAATTTCACTATTGCAATCTGTTGAGCGATGCGGGGGAGCTTGTCTGAGGCCTTCTCACTGAAGACCTCCTTTAAGTCCCAATATTCCTCTGGAATTTTCTCCTCCCCCCTCAGATTCTCAGTGCCAGTGGAGGCCAGCTCTGTGGGATTCTCAGTTTCCAGTTGAGATTGCCCCTCCCCTTCTGGAGGTTGGTCAGTACGTATGCGCAATGATCCCCTCCTCCAATCAACGTGGAGGTTCCACTTCCGGAGCCAGGGCAAACCCAGTATAAGGGGGCGCTCCATCCCAAAGTCTCTCTATGCTTCCTCATCATCATTTCTACTGGTTCCATTATGAAATGTGCAGGGCCGAAAAGTTGGGAGACTTCCGGTGGTGCAGGGAAGGTGAATGGCGGGGTAGAAGTCTGCTCTGAGGCTTTGAAAACCCGTTTGCTGTTTGGTGTGACCCCCCAAGAGTGCACGGCTCCCGGAGAGAGCGGTGCCAAAGGCGGGAGACTCAGGGATCGGTGAGGGGGAAGGCAACCCCCCCATCGGATTGTAGAGAGACCCAGCAGAGATCAAACAGCAATAGATCGCCGGCGCTGTCATGGCAATCCCGTAACCCAAACGACTACCAAAGGGGAAGCAGATAAAAGACAACCTATGGGGTGAGTGATCAATTTGAAGGAGGAATTATTTGAGTTCCTAACCAAGAGAAATGGAGAGAGAGAGCAGAAGCAGCAAGGAGCCGAGGGAAGCTGAATTAAGGAGGTGAAAAAGAGGGAGAGTGAAAGGGCGCCCAGAAGGAGCTGGAGATAAATCGTTAAGGAGGAAAGGAGAGAAAAGGCTTGGACTGCGGAAACCTGTTGCTTGGATATCAACTGGGGAAATTTATTACTTGGTCACACGGAGGGTGGGATCTTGTTCTGTTTTATCTTGCTTGGAGTTATGATCTTTTTCGTCTAGAAGGGAGAGAAGGAGACTTGGATAGCACGGAACAAGAGAAAGGAACCAAAAAAGTGGACTAGGAGTAGATAAGTTACAAAGTAACAAGACTTCATTTGAACTTGTAGACAAGAAATAACCAGTGTCTGGAAGAAAGTTCGGTGGGTGTTTTTTGAGTAAACGAACCACAGGAAAATAAGAGCTGAAAGAAATAATCTTTTCCAAGCGTTCTAAGACAGTAAGACTTACAGAAGTGACTCAGCAAATTCTGGTTGCTTTGATTGCAGGAAAAATAGACCGATTTAATTAACTGAATACTTCTTTACAAGTGTGCACGTGGGATTTGAAGATCAATTAAACAATAGTATCGGGGATATATAATTAACTAAATCAATTAATTAACTAATTAACTAAAACTGAATTTTTGTGGTGTGATTGATTTTTAGTTATAAAACTGCTTATATATATGTGCTAAGGATTTATATATATAATTTTGATAACTTTAGGATATAGGAATATATTATTGTAGAGTATTAATATATATTTTATAACATAGTATAGTACCCATAGATATAGAAATAGTTAGTTAGAGTGATTCTAAATAGTAAATATTGATATAAAGAAAGAAATAAGAAAATAAGAGAAGTTAAAGAAGTTAAGATATTAACTGATAGAAAAGAGAGTACAATTGAGGATAAAAGATTTGATGCCAATTTGGGACAACATATTAGATTTATTACAAAAACAAAAACAAATCTTAGAAGAAATGACTTGCTGCGACTACAACATTGAAGACAGGAAAGAAGATGACAGCTGCAACAGCTTCACCCTCATTGACAACACAAAAGATAATTGAAGAATCTCTGACAATGGAGAAACAACCTGCCATATCTAACGCCAATATATATTCTGTTCTACTCTCACTGCAGGAATCCATGTCTACCTTGCAGGAAACAATGTTTAAAATCATAGAGAAACCAGGGCAGACATAAATGAATTAAAACAGGAAATGGAGAAACTCAAAGAGGAAGTGAAGGGAGATATTTCAAAACTAGATGGGAAAATTGGTAAGATGAAAATTGGTAAGATGCAACAAGCATTAGAGAAAAATGAAAAGACAATAAGAGAAATAGAAAAAAGGACAGAACAGACAGAAAAGAACCTGGAGAGAGTAGATGATCATTTAAGAATGGTGAGCAAGGAAACGGACGACTCCTTGGTGTATCTCAAGATGGACAAGGCAGCGTTATATCTGAGATTTCAGAATATAGTAGAGACTAGAGAGGAGGATATAGACCAAGTAATGGCAGAAATCTTGGCAGAAGTTTTACAGAGAGATAAAGAGGAGATCCTGAAAAAATTGGACAAGGTTTATAGGGTGAGTACCAGCTACGCTAGAAGACATAAATGCCCTAGAGAGGTACATGTCCGTTTTGTAAGATGCAAGGTACGGGACATTATTTATAAAATAACGAGGGAGGAAATAATCAAATATAAGGATAAGGAAATTATTGTCTAGAAGCAAATCCCTAGAAGGGTCAGAGAAGCGAGAAAAGATTATAAACAATTAGCAACTCTGTTGAATCGAAAAGGAGGTACATTTATATGGTTGGTCCCGGAAGGAATGCTGGTCACGTGGGAGGAAAGGAAAATTAGAGTCGATACATTGGAGAAAGCACAAGACTTATATGAAAAATTAACAGGTGTGGACGAACAGACTAGTAAAGAGGAATTGGATCCAGACTCCCAGGAACACCAAACGTACTCAAAAAAAGGACAGAAGTCGGTAGACAACTTAGAAAATAAACAACAACAATAGAAGGAGAAAGAAGGAGTTGTAAGAAGACAACAAGCAAAAACTAATCAGACTTAAAGAAACGAGGACATAAATTTTGTAGTTTAGAATAATATATTTGGAAAAGGAAGTGATTAGAAATTAATAGTAGTATATAGAAATAGAAAGATGGAATTAGAAGTTAAACTCCTATCTGTAAATATAAATGGTTTAAACTCGAAAATTAAAAGACAAAGAACTTTTGCAAGGCTAATCAAGCAAAAAATGGACATTGTATGTTTACAAGAAACCCACATGTTAAAAACAGTAGAAAAATGTTTAGAGTGTAAGAAATTAGGGAAGGTATTTATGGCATCAGTGGAAGTGGGGAAAAAAATGGAATTGCGGTGTATATTAAGGAAGAGATAGAGGCAGCATTAGTATTTGCAGATCCCAAGGGAAGATTTTTGGCAATTGTTATGCAAATAAACTTCAAAAAAAAATTATTAGTGGTTATCTATGCACCAAATCTGAACCAAAAAGAATTTTATAAATGCCTTTTAATAAAATTATTGGATTAGGAAGAGAGAACCATTGTATCATAGGGGACTTTAATGCAATAATGGATTTTCAAAAAGGTTATAAAGGGGAGAACAAAAGGGGAAAAGAAAAAAAGAGGAGAGAATTACCAAGGATTTGTGGAGAAATGATAAATGAATTAAATTTGAAAGATATATGGAGGAAATTGAATCCCGATAAGAGCCAGTATACTTTTTATTCATATCCTCATCAATCATGGTCACTCATTGATATGGCGTGGATATCTGGAAGTTTAGTAGAGGAAGTGAAGGATGCAGAAATATTGACGAACATCTGGGCAGATCATAACCCTCTGAAAATAACATGGAAAGGGAGGAAAAAACCGAGGAGAAGATGGACATTGGATACCCAATTGTTAAAAAATGAGAAATTTAGAAAAAAAAATAAGGAAGAATTAATTTTTTATTTTAAAGAAAACAACAAAGCAGACACAACCATTCAAAATCTTTGGGATGCTATGAAAGTGGTTATAAGAGGAACTATAATTTCATATTCGGTCCAAGAAAACAAAGAAAAACAAATCCAACAGAATAAATTACATCAAAAGATTAAAGAATTAGAAGATAAATTACAAGTCTCCCCACTAAATTCTAAGATACAGGAACAATTGATTTTATCCAAACATAAAATTAATTTGATAGAGCAGGAAGATTTAGTTAGAAATATGAAGATAACTAAACAAATATATTTCGAACAAGCAAACAAACCAGGCAGATGGCTTTCCTATAGACTTAAAAAAGAAAAGGAGAAAATATTTATTTGCCAATTACAGGACGAGGAAGGAAACTACCACCATACCATAGAGAAGAAGAAAGAGATAATATATAATTATTTTAAAAATGTATATTATTATTATTATTATTTATTGGACTTGTATGCCGCCCCATCTCCGAAGACTCGGGGAGGCTCACAACTAAAAACAGACATCAACATTCACCACCATCAAAGGGCCTTGGTGGTGCAGGCTGTTAATAGCCTAGCACTTAGTTCCAGCTGCCTGTAATTATTGCAGGCTCGAATCCCACCAGGCTCAAGGTTGACTCTGCCTTCCATCCTCTTGGGGTAGGTAAACTGAGGACCCAAGATTGTTGGGGGCAATTAGCTGACTTTGTAAAAATGCCGCTTAGTAATAAGCAGGCATATACAATGGAAGGAAGGCTATTGCTGAGCGCATTGGGTTGTATCCCAAAAATTGTAAGCTGCCCTGAGTCTCCAGAGAAGGGCGGGATATAAATATGAATTTTTTAAAAAAAACATTAAATAGATTAAAAGAGAATTAAACAAATCAAGCCCAATATTTATCCATTGTTAAAATTAAATTAAAAATCCCTACCCCCCCAGAAGGTCATCACAGCCCGGCTTGGTCAAATAACCAGGTCTTCAAGTCGTGGTGGAAGGTGCGGAGGCCCAGGGCCAGACGGAGCCTCAGGGGTAGCTGGTTCCATAGGGCGGGAGCCGCCACAGAATAGGCTCGTCCCCTGGGGACTGCCAGCCGACACTGACTTGCCGACAGAACCCCGAGAAGCCCCTGTCTGTGTGATCGTACAGGGCGGTTGGCACTCGATATCGGCAGGAGTCGCTCCCATAAATATCCCGGACCCATGTCGTGTAGGGCTTTGAATGTTAAAACTAGAACCTTGAATTTCACCTGGAGTGCAACCGGCAACCAGTGCAGGTCGCGCAGGAAGGGGGTAATATGGGAGAATCGGGAAACTCCCATCACCACCCGCGCGGTCACATTCTGCACCAGCTGCAATCTCCGGATGGTATGCAAGGGCAGAAAGAGATGGTGGATGAAGATCAAGTAAGGGAATATTTAAAAGGGAAAGGAGGGATGGAAATTAGCGAAGACTTAAAAGAACATTTGACAAAAGATATAACTATGATAGAACTAAAACAAGCACTTATAAGTCAGAAAAGTAATAAAACCCCTGGCCCAGATGGCTTTCCAGCAGAATTTTACAGGACTTTCGAGGAACAATTGGGACCAATAATGGTAGAAGTATATAACGATGTATTACTAGCCTCTAACATGCCCAACACTTGGAAAGAATCATTGATTTCGCTAATCCCAAAGCGGGACTCAGATATAAGGAAGATTCAAAATTATAGACCAATTTCATTGTTAATTGTAGATTATAAAATTTTCACCATGATCATTGCTGACAGACTAAAAAAAATAATGAATAAGTACATACACCCAGACCAAAATGGTTTCCTCCCCAATAGACATATTAGAAACAATTTAAGAATCATATTGGACAGCCTGGAGTACTACAAAGCCCATCCAGAAAAACAAGTAGCTTTTGTTTTCCTGGACGCTCAGAAGGCATTCGATAATCTCAAATGGCAATTTATGGTACAACAAATTTATGATATTAATTTCAGCACCAAATTTGAAAATATTATTAATGCAATTTATTCAACACAAAACGCAAATATCATAGTTAATGGAGAAACCACCCAAACAATAAGAATAGAAAAAGGAGTAAGGCAGGGATGTCCGTTATCCCCTCTGCTCTTCATATTAACTTTGGAAGTGTTATTAGAAAACATCAGACAAAATATAGGAATAAAGGGATTAAAAGTTAAAAATTAAACATACAAACTTCAAGCATTTGTGGACGACATGGTGTTTATCATAGAGGAGCCACTGGAAAGCGGGTCAATACTTGTTAGAGAACTTGAAAGATATGGAAGGGTAGCAGGACTAAAAATCAATAAGCAAAAACTAAAATTTTAGTCAAAAATTTAACAGAACAACAAGTAACAAAATTAGAAAGGATTTGTGGATTTCAATCAATAAAAAAAATCAAATACTTAGGAATTTGGCTGAGGCTCATTGTAAAAGCAAAAAGAGAATAACTATGATACCTTATTAGCGCAAACAAAGCAAGATTTAGAATCATGGAAGAATTTAAAACTATCGTTAATGGGCGGAATAGCAGCCATAAAGATGTCTATTTTACCTAAGTTCCTATATCTATTTCAGACCATTCCAGTGAAAATAGGAAAACCCTTTTTTGGTATCTTAAATAAAATAACATTAAATTTTATTTGGCAAGGGAAGAAATCGACGATAAAATTGAAATATTTACAAGATATGAAGAGCAGAGGAGGATTGGGATCGCCAAATTGGGAAATATACTACAGTGCAGCAAATTTGATATGGTTGAAGGATTGGATCAATTTAAAAAATAAAAGAACGGGACTTCCGGGTTGAGCCTTCTCAAGAACGGGCGGCGGTTTGTGATCGTCCACGACCGCAGCTGGCTCTTTAGCGTCTGAGAGCCCCGATCCTGCAAGGTTCGGGGCTGAAGCTGCCTCGTAGGGGCGGCGGAGGAAGGGAAATCTGCCAGCCAGAGTGAGGGGAGCCGCATCTCCCACTTTTTGGGTCTGGTCTTTTCCCTCCGGCGTCAAGAAGTGGTGGTCAGAAATGGCCACCTCGAAGAGAAGGTCTCAACGGGATTAAGATTGGTGCAGGAGGAAAGAGAGAAGTCGACAGCAGAGGAACCGGAGTATCGGATGGTAAGATCAAGGCACCCCGGGTTAAGATAAAGATGAGTTTTAAAAAGAGAAACAGAAGCGGTGCAGTTCCAAGTGATGGAAAAAATAAGTAAAATATTTTTGACAGCTATAAGGGCTTCGAACCGGAAAGGAAGAAGCCAGCGTAAGAACTTAAGTTTGGGGCTCGAAAACTTTGAATATCAAAATAAAAGGAAAGGGTTAAGACTCTGTGCAGAAAGTGCCACTTTGTGGAGAAAAATTGGAAGCTAAAGAAGTAAGAAACTATCTTGTTCCTTTGTGGATTGGAGTTGTTACATTTTAAAGAGACGCAAGACTCATAGAAAGTGAAAGCTTGAATACACAAAGATGGACTATCGGACTAATTGGTGATATTGATATAGACTCTGGACCTGGGTTAGGATCATAGAAAATTTAAAGAAGAAGAAATAAGGAAAATTAAAATTTTGGTGGTCATCCAAAGAATCAAAAATGGAGTTTAAAAGTATGAAAGAACTGTTACAGGAAGTGACTGAACTAACTTGGCATGTTGCAGAAAATATGGGCATTCAAATGCTGAATAAAGAAGAAGGAGCCTTGGAAAGGGAGGAGCCAGCACAAGAGAAAGCCATCTTAAAAAGACAATTAATACAAAGATTAATACAAATAAAAGGGAAAGGAAGGGTGGCTAAAAAACGAACCTAAGAAAGTATCTAAAAGGGAACATTTATGAAATTAAGCATGTTAGAAAGGTTCAGAAGGAAAGGAACAGAAAGGTAAAGAGAGAGAGGGATTTAAACTGGATAGAGAAGGGGAGAGCAGGATAATAGGGAGGAGAAGGAGTCAGCACAAGTGAAAGCCATTTTAAGAAAACAACTAACACAAAGATTAATACAAATAAAAGGGAAAGGGAGGATGGTCAAAATAAACAAGGAATTAAAAGGGTTGGAAGGGGAGAGAGAAAGGTAAACTGGAGGAGAGAAGGAACAAGAAACAAGAACAAAAGATAGAGAGAAACGGGAGATACATAATAAAGAAAGAAACTTGTTTGCATAGAGATAATGGCTAACGTATTTAAAGGGGGTTCTGCATGAAGAAATGGTAATAAGAATATATTGATTATAAAAGTATAAAACAATAGGGTTACTGACAATTTTACTGGTAAAAGGTCACATTTTATTTCTTATTTACAAAAGAAAGCTAAATGATGATTAGATGAATTGAATTAATTGAAATGATTTTAGAAAATGTCTAAAAATGAGGTTTGTCAATAACCAAGATTAGTTATTTTTATTATTATCTTGGAACCATAAATAAATCTTAGGGGGATATGTGTTGCAGAACCCGATCGATTAGAGATATATTGTAAGGGAGCTTTTTCCTTTCTTTTTTTTTCTTTTTCTCTATCTTCGTTTTAAAGGGAATGATTATGATTATGCTACTATATTAACCACTGAGGTGCCACTTTCAAAGTAGTAAAAGGGGGCAAGTCTAGGTTTTTCTTTCATTCTTTTTAGTGTTAAAATTTGTATGATTTAGAATTATGGAGAGAATATGTGATGAAAGGGCAAATCTGACGGACAAAAGAATTCTGTAAATGATAAAAGAGTATTAACAATGTGAAGATAATTAAAGGATAGATATGGATGAACCTTATCTTTAATATGATGGGCAAATATATTGTTATTTGTAAGATTTATAAATGAAGTTTTTAAAATATATATATATATTTGCAATTAACTTCGAAATGAACTGGGGGCTATACAGATTGAGATTAAGATTTGAGATTAGGATTAATTTCTTTGATCCTTTGTCTGCTAAAATGGAATAGAAGTGAAGTCAAATGTTTAAAATGAATATAGATTTACTGTCATATTTGCATGTAAAAGTGACGACCCGGGAACATGCTGTCTACTGAAAAGAGCTGTTTTAAAAAATTGTTAAAAATTGAATAAAATTTGTTTAAAAAAAAAATAAAAATAAAAGAACATTAGCCATTGAGGGTCATGACTTGCAAAGAGGATGGCACGCCTTTTTGTGGAAGACAGGAGACACAAAACAAAAATATTTCCATAGACATTTAATCAGAGACTCCCTGATTTACAATTGGATTAAGGTCAAAAAAAACATTATACAAAAATCCCAATTTGGTTATCCACGATGGAAGCAATGATTCACCCAAATAATTTAGACTTATATAAAATGTTAAATTATAAGGACTTATTAGATACAGCTGAAAATTTTAAAATGATAAATGAACTCCAGGAACAAGGGCTACGAGTAGACTGGTGGGCTTATCTTCAAATATCATCAAGATACAAGAAAGATATTAAAGAATTTGGAATACAACTAAAACCGCACTACCTGGATAAAATTTTATTAGGTTCAGACCAAAAAAATATTACAAAAATTTACAAATATTTATTAGAAACGGAATTAGAAGAAGTTGTAAAAGGGTGTATGATTGCGTGGGGACAAAATATAGGACATAATATAAACTTAGCGGACTGGGAAACAATTTGGAACAGAAATTATAAAATCACAAAATCGGTAACATACAAAGAAAACACATACAAAATGTTTTATAGATGGCACCTTTCCCCTTCGAGATTGGTGAAAATATATTAAAAAATGAACCCCATGTGTTGGAAGTGTAAGGAGAGTGAAGGAACTTATTATCATATGTGGTGGACCTGCCCAGAAGTGCGGAAATATTGGTGTAAAATTCAAATTTGGTTGCAGGAAATCATTGAAGAAAAAGTAGATTTTGAACCGGAGCTTTTCTTATTGGGAATCCTCAGAAAGAAATATGAAAAGAGTATAAAATATCTTTTAATACACATATTAACAGCAGCAGGGTTTACTCTAGCGCAATGCTGGAAACAGTCTGAGATGCCAAGAGACCGAATGATCATACAAAAAATAATGAACTGTGCTGAGATGGATAAGTTAACATTGACTTTGAAAGACAAAGAAGATTCATTATTCTATATGGTGTGGGAACGTTGGTACAATTGGTTAGAACGGAGAAAGTAATGGGATTAATAACTATTAATTAGAGAGTTAGACAGAGCAAGTGTACTTGAGAAGGAGTTAATAGTATATAGAAAATGATTATGTAAATATCACCACAGGTTGTTATGAATGTAATATTTTTAATATTTTAATGGTGAGTGTGCGTCTAGTTTGTCTTTTTTCAATGTAAATTTGTTTGTTTGTTTTTTTAATGCAATAAAAGTCAATAAAGTATTTTTTTTTAAAAGAAAGAAATGTGCAGGGCCACCCCCAGCTACCGATCCATCCAGTTGGCAAAAGGCTATGGGCGTTTTTAAAGTCTTCAGCCTTAAGCCCATTTTCTCTTCTACTTCCGAGCTGATTACTCACCTTGTGCACCCAGAGTCTAACAAGGCCAACATTTCCCCTTTGGCTCCCGACGTGAGTACCCTTAATCTCACTGGAATGGTCATAGGGCCCTTGTTTGGACTTACCAGTGAGTCATCTTCCGATTCGGATTCACCCTCTTCAGAAGAGGTTGGAGTTCCCAGCTCCTCTCCTTTCGGAGGGGCGATCTGTACAACCTCCTCCGCTTTAAGCACCGTTTTGCGAGGCTTTGCTGGAGGTTTTTCAGGTTTTCTTCCTACTCCTGGTGCCCCCTTTGGCTCTAGTCTGACACGGCAGTCTGCAGCCCGGTGACCTTCCTTCCCACATCGGAAGCAGGCAGTGGTCTTGGGTTTTGCCGCGAATCCTCCCTTTTGAGGTTTTAAGGCTTCTCGAGGGCTGGTGGGGGAGGACTTGCTCCAACCAAGGCCCCCTTGGTGTCTGCTTCAGGTCAGATCAATTTCCACCTCTGCTGCCAGCACGTACCACAGCTGTAGCTCACTGGGGTCTCTTCTGGCAACACAGCTTTGATAAACATCTTCATTCAGCCCATCTTTAAAAGCTTCTATCAGGGCTCCCTGGGACCAGCCTCGAATATGACACGCCAGCCCTCTAAATTCCTGGGTGTAATCGGCCACTGATCTGCGCCCCTGATTTATGGTTTTCATCCTAATTCTAGCCTTACGTTCAGCTAGTGGGTCTTCAAACCTGGCCTGCAGCGCAGTCATGAACAGGTCATAATTCATCAGCTGGGGGGCATTATCATTATGCAAAGTCACCATCCACTTGGCAGCTGTTCCTTCAAGAGCCCTGGTAACACATCTGACTTTGGCTGCTTCCGAGGAAAAATCCTCCCCATATTCCTCCATATGGCTCCAGACTTGTGCCAGGAAGAATCCTAACTCCTTGGGATCCCCCCCCCCATATTTTACTTCCAACGGAGGCACCTTTGGAGTTCTATGCCTTCTGGCAATTACTCCCCCTGCCGGGGGGCCCTGGGCTGCTGCTGCCTGTTGCGCCGGCCCAGGTTGATTTATGGGGGCAGCTGCTCTGATTCCTCTGGCTGGGGCTGCTCCCCGCTCTTCCCCCGCATACCTTTGATCAGTCTGAGTTTCTCTGACCACTTCATTTAGGAGATGCAGGGCTTGAGTTAGTAAAAAATTCTTTCTTTCCTTCTCTTGCCATGGCTCTTCTCTTCCACGCCGACAGGTAGTGGTCACTCCTGGAGGAGGCTTTTCCTCATGATTCTTCCAGCCGACTCCCAGAGACCATTTGGGTTTTACAGCTGGTTTTTCGCCAAGACTTAAGTCTGCTAACAAGTCAGCTTCCCCTGCTGCCTCTAACAGCAGGTAATCTGGCCCTCCAGTCGCTCCCAGGTCTTCTTGGTCGCTGGCTGGATTAGACATTGTGTTCAGACCCCCTTGGAAGAAAATTTATTAATTCTCCGGGTGGGCTGGTAAACTGAGATTCAGAATAATGTCAGATGGTGCTCCATTCAAAATCCAAGAAAGAAATACTTAGTCTCCATTAATTAGAGAAAAGATATCTTTTACTGGAAGTCAAGTGGTAGCAACAAAAGAATTCTGAATCTGAGAAAATGAGCGTGCAAATCACATATACAAAGTGATGGCAACGTTCCCACCCACAATAGTTCAATTTGTCCACCCAATAAAAAGTTGTGTATAACATCATGTGGGCATCTCCAGGTGGTGATGAGGCTTCTGTCTGTTGACCTTGACATATTTTGATAAAGAGCTGCGGCTGCGCATAGCATAAGAGAGAAACCTAAGCAAGAAACTCTCACCCCCAACTTATGTTTATTTTGTAAAACTTCCAGCTCGCTTCCCATAACCATGTCCTCCCCCCCCGTTACTTATGACAGCTGAAAGATGCAAAGCAAAGGAAGAAAATCTTGAAGGCTGACAGGGAGAATCAGAGAGACAGGGGGACAAAAAGGGTAGAGAGAAAAAGGGGGGAAAGATAAAAAGGAAAAGTTATAAGGGACAGTAAAAGGAAATAAGGAAACGGGAAACGTACAAGGATTAAAGGTATTAGCCTACTTAAAAGACATAGAGATAATGGTTAAAAATATAAATTAAAAGAGAGGATTCTGCAAGGGTACAAGAGATAGTGTTGTTATATTAGAAATAGTAATGAGCTAGAAAATATGAAACATAGGTGATTAAAGTGAAAGATAAAACTGGTATTGTGATGTAATGGAATGCTTGCTAGGAAATAAGAGGAAGGAATGAAAATTATTTAATTGTTTTTAAGGATTTATAAAATACAATTGAAGAGAAATGTGAAAGATTTATAATGAAATCAATATCAGTTGTCAGGATGAATTTGAATGGATTAATCATTTTATTCATTATTTTTATATATTTTTCTTTTTAGAATTAAGTGTGTATTGTTAAGGAAAGTACCAAGCGAATTGGTTGATAAGAGTTATATGATATAAAATAGATATTAGAAATTGAATGTTATAATTGTATAATGTATAAATTAAATGTTTAATGAGATTTGAAAGGATAATAATTTTAAAATATAAAGGTGACACACTCTATTTGGTAATTATAGGGGGAACCTTGCTTTTTAATGCCTGGAAGGGGAGGAATTTTCTTCTTTCTCTTCCTTTCAGGATGATGATGGAAAAGAATCTATGAAATTGTAAGTAGGACAGACAAAAGTACAAGTATAATGACTAGAAAGATATAGAAATTTAGAAAAAGATATGTAATTGAATTAGAAAGGAATGAGATAATTATAAAACAAGGCTGAGGAAAGTAAGGGAAGAGAAGAATTATTGAAAAATTGATAAAATAGTGATAAGATATGAAATTGAATACAAAGATGAATATGTAACTGAGATTATGTCTGTGTGGAGATGTAATAACCTGGAATCATGCTGCTCTCAAAAAAAGATGTTTTATTTCTATTATGTTTTGTGAAAACCCAATAAAACTTTTACAAAAAGAAAAAAGAAAAAATGTTTCAATGGCATGTACTATGCATAATTTTTCTTTTGGGGAAAGTTAGATTTTCACTACAAAAGATCCCTCCTGTTTTGGGGCTCCAAAATAGATCAAATTTTCTTGAAATAAAATGTTTCCTCGAGGTTTTTAGCATGAGTAGATTAGTACATTATTGCACATTTTGTTTTCAGTTTGCAGACAAGTTGGACGATGTTTGAGAGAATAAGATGTGTTACTATTTATGAATATTTCTTGCTCACAGAATGTTAATGCCCAATGTGTATGACTACCTGATTTGTCTTTGCTTTGGCTGATAGCTTGATTATGCTGAAGATGCCACAGAAAGGAGGCGGGTCTTGGAAGTGGAGAAGGAAGATACTGAAGAACTAAGGCAAAAGTACAAGGTACTTTCTTCTGGGCTAGTTAAAGAATCGTGGAGAATTTTCTCCAGTCTATCCTCATCTAAAGCATCTCAGTATAGAATCATTTAATGTTATGTAAGATGTAGATTTATAAATCAGGGATGCCTAAGAAAGATTCTGTAATCTAATGAGATGTCTGGACCACCTAGTGTAGGAACAGGCAAACTTGCAACATAGGGTGCATTGTTTTAATTTTATGTTTGGTTAATGACATGGTGACATTATAAAAATGGCTGTAGTATAATGTCTTGAAGGGATTGCCATGGTTTGGGGGCTTTAGGTGTGTCAAAGTCTAAGAGAAAACATTCAAACATTTTTGTTGTTGATGCTTTCCTTCCCAAACATTTTGAAATTGTACCTTTGGTAGTTGGATGCCAAATTTTGGCAATACAATTTCTGGCGATCACAAAGTTCTGTTATGTAGGAACCAAAAGAGAGCGAAAGTAAGCGATCACATTGGGTTAAAATCAAACTACTCCTTGTTTGTATACAATTTCCCTTGGGACATTTTTTTTAATAGGACGACTCACAGCAGCCAGGTTGGCACAGATGGGTGGGTGTGACTGGGTGGATGTGGCCAGGTCAGCACAGATGACTTGCCATGGCCAGGGGACAACTGGGTGGATACAGCTGGGCTCATCCAAAGGCTCCTCTTTTCAGGAGCATGTGAAGTGGGGGCAATACACGCACACACACACACACACAGAGGTGAAGCCTTAAGGAGGTAAATCTGTGTTGCCAGGGATGGGGGGGCACTGAGGACACCCCAAAGTTGAGATCGAAGGGACGAAGGTGGGGGCAGGACATTTCCAAGCATGATGAAATTCCACAGAAATCATTGAGTCACAGTGGATTTGAGAGTTTGGGGGGAAGAGAAGGGGCAGGGTCTCCCTCCCCATATTGGAAAACTGTTCTTAAGCGGGTTCCTAGCACTGGAAGAGGACAACTCACAGCAGCAGTGCAAAGTTGCAATTCTGAGAAGTGGGGAGGATGGCAGGAGGGAAGTGAATCTTTTCTCAGCCCTGTGGGGGAAGGTGTCAAAATCCCCCCTCCCTTTTGCCTGCATCCAGGTAAGGTTACAAGAGCTCTGGCATCATTGTGGAGCTTTTAATGCAGCTGGGGATTTGAGTGCTTTCAAACTCTTCTCCCCCCCAAATTATCTGAAAGGACCCCCAGCTTTCTTTGCACCCCATTAATCACTCCTATAGTCTTTGTCCAACCCAGCACTCCTAGGGCTGTGGTCCTGCCTGGCAGCCGCTTGCTGACAAACCATTGAAGGGGCAGGCAAGGGGCACTGCCCTCCAAGACCAGAAAAACTCACTTTCTGCCACTGCCTTTTGCAATGGCTGTTGGGCTGAGGCCAGGTAGCTCCTGGATCCCCCCACCCCCCAGCTGGATCTTCTGTTTCTTTGGAAGTTGCAGGGGGATGATGGAGAAAGCTCAGTTCTTTATTCCCACAATTATAGACAGCAAGATCTGGAGAAGGTGAGGTTTTGTCTCCCTTTGGGAAAGATATAAAACATGTCAGCTTTTGATGGGTGGGCTGAAACCTCCCTTTAGGTAGGGTTGAGGTGGAGCTGGTTCATCCCCATCCAGATCTTCACAGCCTTCAGTCCAGCTGGAGGAAGAGGAAGAAGAGGGTGACAGGGAAGTTGTTCTAGAGGGTGGCAGATCGACCACAGACGGGCTCCAGCACGGGCTCCGGGAGGGTTCATGGATTTATCTCCCTTTGAGGTTGTAGTCAGGTTCCGCTAACCACGAATGGAGAATAAGCCACAAACAAACAAGTTTCATTGATAAGTATCTTCGCTGCAGAAAATGCGGCACTAACTGACCAGCACAATGATGAAAATAAAGTGCTTCCTGGCCGATGGGGGGCCAGAGCAGGCCACAAAGCAGGCTTGCTTAGAAAAAAGATCTGTTACAATCCAAATCACAGTGTTGCCTTGGCTTTCCAGAATATCCACAACAAAATCCATGGGTAACTCCTCCCATGGTATAGCAGGAGAAGTCACTGTGTATAGCAGTCCAGGGGATTTTCCCAGCCGTTTCTTCATGGTGGTGCATACAACACAACTCCGTCCCTTTTCATGCCAGGCCACCAGAACTGTCAGTTCGTCAGGTGTAGAGTTTTCACATATCCAAAGTGCCTAGCCATACGGGTGTTGTGGCATTGCTGCAACACCTCCAGGCAAAGAGAATTGGGGATGTAGATTTTCGACCCCTTCCATGCAAGGCTGTCTCTCATGGTGAGCGCTTGTCGATTCTCTTGAAAGTAAGTGCAACTTGGATGGCCTGAGGTAAGTCTGTTGTCAGGATTCCAGCACTTAACTGCATTTAAACCATGAGTCTCGAGCCAAACTTCCAAAACTTAAAAAGAATTTATTGGGAGTTAACATGCCGGCACTGCCTGGGTATATCGTAATTCATATTCTCCAATGGGACACATCCATATCCAAGAGTCATCAATCATGCTCTCCAGTTAGAATTTTGTGCGGTAGAAACTTCAGTCACCTAGTTACTATCTTTGAAAACATTTATGGAATGCAATTTCGGTTTTGCAAGCTGCTGCACTGCTCCCCACTCCCTTTCTGTTGGCAACTCTAAAAAGACCAGAGAAATATTTTATGAGTTGACATCTGTTACCTGGTTCCTCTTTCGTGACATATCCAGAGCTTTCTGAGTCTGATGGTCCGTGGTAGGTATTATAGCCTGGACTACTTCCTCCTGATCCCCA
The DNA here is from genome assembly GCA_009733165.1 of Naja naja. Lineage (NCBI taxonomy): Eukaryota > Metazoa > Chordata > Lepidosauria > Squamata > Elapidae > Naja > Naja naja. Next base: position 1,832 of record SOZL01001761.1, on the reverse strand, counting down.
GCGTATTGTGGCTTCCAGGACAATGCATCCGCTAAGAAGTTATTTCCACCAGGGATGTACCGTAGTTTGAAATTGAAATGATGGAAGTATAATGCCCACCAGACCTGTTTAGCCAACCATTTTCAGGGGGTGGACTGCAGGGCCTCGAGATTCTTATGATCGGTCCAGACCTCAAATCGTAACCCTCCCCCTCCAACAAGTGTCTACAGGTCATCAAGGCCCACTTGACTGCAAAAGCCTCCTCCTCCCATATGGCCCACTTGCGTTCAGTCTCATTCAACTTACAGGAGGTGTATGTACATGGTTGCAGAGCCCCCTCCTCATTGGTTTGCAACAGCACAGCTCCCACCACCACATCACTGCCGTCTCCTTGTACTATAAATGGCCAGGTTGGGTCTGGGTGCTTTAATACTGGTTCCTTGACAAACAATAATTTCAATTCTTGAAAGGCATGTTGACACGCCAAAGTCCATTGTACAGGGTGGCGTGACCGCAGCTTTCAGGACAGATGTTTAGTACGCAACAGGTCAGTCAGCAGGAGGGCTATGTGGGTGAAGGATGGAATAAACTGGTGATAAAAATTAGCAAACCCCAGAAAACTTTGTAGCTGTTTACAGGTTTTGGGGGCTTGCCAATCTAACACCGCTTGCACCTTTACAGGGTCCATTTCCACTCCTTTCGGGGAGATCCGGAACTTGAGGTAATCCAATCAGGTTTTGTGAACTCACACTTCAATAACTTTACATATAATTTCACTGCCAGTAATTTGTGTAGCAACTGACATACCAACCGGACGTGCTCTTCAAGGGTTTTTGTATATATCAGGATATCGTTCAAGTACATGAGGACGCCCTTATATAAGTGTTCTTTCAGAACCTAGTTAATAAGCTGCATGAACACAGCCGGGGCCTCTTGCAGCCTGAAGGGCATGACCCTAAATTGACCTGCTCCTGGGAGACCCTCTGACATTCCCTGGCCGGCTGGTGGTTGGTTCGAGGCTTGCTGCTCCTTGGGCCACACATCTTGGGTAGGTCCCTCTGACGCTTCTGCTGAAGCTGCTGGAATATCTTCCAGCTCTGCCAAATCGGCAGCCACCAGGCCAGCCTCTGTTCCCTCCACCATGCCGCCGAAAGCAGGGGTGGGATTCAAATTTCTTAACTGGTTCTGTGAGCATGGCTTAAATTGTGGGTGTGGTTTGGTGGTCATGTGACTGGGTGGGTGTGGCTTGCTGGCTGAGGCATGGCTTGGTGGTCACAGCTAGCTGGGCATGGCTTGGTGGCCATGTGACTGGGTGGGTGTGACCAACTCAATGTCACTCACAACAAGGGGTGCCTTGCCTGGCCCCTCCCCTCCCAGCCATTCCTTGTCACACCCAGCCTCAATTTATCTATAGTTCTGTAAAAATGTTGTTCATCTATTTTTGACTTTTATTATCTACGTACTATAGATGTACTTTCATGAACCACTGAAAGGAGGAAATGGCTCACATGCTTTGCCCAAGAGAGTGATAGGCAACAGGCTTTCAAGGGTCTGCCAGAAAGAGGGGGGGGAGAATGTATTTTCCAAAGCACCAGAAGGCAAACAAGAAGCAATGGATGGAAACTGAACAGAGAAGCAACCTAAAACTAAGGAGAAACTTCCTGACAGTGAGAACAATTAACCAATGGAACTGCTTGCCACCAGAAGTTCTGGGTGCTCCAACACTGGAGATCCAAGTTCCAAGCCCTCCCAAAGCACCTCCACAGGTGGTGGGCAGTGGGCGGCAGGTGGCAGGTGGTGGTGCTCTGACCAGGAAGGCAGGGACCTGGCTGCCTCCCGTAAGCAGCACCATT